>AYEL01084993.1:0-2500 GCA_000484575.1 Olivierus martensii
TCGTTTTTAAATTTCTTTACCTGTTTTTGATAGATTTTATCCATAAAGGAATGATCATATCTGAGTAACCATGTTTTTTACCAAATTGTTTTATTTTCTTTATTTCTTCCTCTTTAAATAACAAGATATCTTTATTTTATACACTTTCACACTAAAATAGTTGGTCATGTTTAAATTATTGTCTTTGGATGCACACACTCTGGCAAACCTGTTATTGTTCAAACATTGACAGAATTCAGTTTTCAGTATAGTCTGTAATTGGGCTTTCATGTTGGTTTTGATGTCATCCAAGTTGTTTAATCTTTTCTCTTTCATAGCTATTTTTAGTTTTGGAAAGAACCAAAAGTCGGCCAGGGCCAGATTAAGAATATGGAGGTTGCAGTACTAAAGGAATGTTATTTACCAAAAATTCTGATATTCAGAACAATGTGGCACAGCACATTGTCATGATGGAGAAATCATCTCTCTCCATATGTTTGGTCTTTTTCAGTGCACTTCAAGTTATAGTTGCTTTAAAATCTGTTCATAATAAAGGGCATTTATGGTTGTGTGTGCAGCAACAAATTCATGGTGCACCATGCTTTTGTTGTCAAAAAAGAAACAATCAACATTATTTTAACATGTGATTTGACATTCAGGCTGCTTTTAGTCTTGGTGACTCTTTCATATGCCACATGAGAATATATGAGGATGATTGCACTTTGGTCTCAGAATCATATCCATGAGTTTCAGTTGCATTTCTGCCAAGTTTAAAACAAAATTTCATGTTCTCTCTTTTCTCAAAAGCAGAAATTTTTACAAATAAGTATTAATGACTTTACTTTTTAGTATTACTATTGTAAAACAGAAATCCAAAGATATATCTTTATGGTAAATAAATTTAGATGGAAGTTTGATAATCAAGTTAGTACATTAGAAAACAATCTTTCTGCTAGGTGTCATTTGTTGACAAGGTTGCCATTATATGAACTTTTTGATCACTTTGTTTGTATATATATAAGTGATTAATAATTAAAAAAAAAGCTTCTTTCAACACAATATTAAATGTTTCCTAGCATAATGAGCAATTTTTACCAACAAGATAGCATATATAATACAAAATATTAATAAATTTCTTGTACTAAAAACAGAGAAGTAATAGGCTTGGTTCCATCTGCATCAAAATGGTTAAAATTTCATGTCATTGCTGCTTCAAAGAAATTATACTATATTTTATTTAATAATATTTTTATATTATTGTATGATTTGTGATTCATAAATTTGCATACGAGTACAATAGAGTCTCCCTAATCTGACATATATGGTTCCGGGGTTTGTCAGATTATTGGTTGTTCAATGAAAAAAATGGAATTACACAAACGAATACGCTCAGTTCATTAAGACTTTCCTATCACTGCTCTTGCTGTTCAAATCTTTCACAAACCCCTCAATTTTATCCCAGTTTTTTTTAATGTCATAAATGGTGGCTCATCCAATACTATAAAATGAAGCCTAATCACTAAACTTTTCTCCCAAGTCAAATTTCTTAATTATTTCTGATTTTTTGACAGCAGTCAATGTCTTGTGTTTTTGTTTTTCACTGATTTGTGACATTATGTAAAGATAAATAACAAACACTGATACAGTATAAACATTATTTTATAGTAAACAGTGTACTGAACTTAAAAATTAGTCCGATTATACAGTAAACAGTGTACTGAATTTAAAATTAGTCCGATTATAATGCCTGCGCAAGGAACGAATAGTGATTGACAATTTATTTATGTCAGTTTCTCTCTCTCTCACACACATCAAAAAGTTGACATGAAAATTTCATGTGGGCAGTGCGACGGTTCACAGAGTGTTAGACTACTGGAAGGCAAGGAACGAATAGTGATTGACAATTTATTTATATCAGTTTCTCTCTCTCTCACACACATCAAAAAGTTGTGACATGAAAATTTCATGTGGGCAGTGCGACGGTTCACAGAGTGTTAGACTACTGGAAGGACTACAGAGACTCAACTGTACATTGTGCAAATGTTATCATTGCCATAGTGATGGCTGAACAAATGAACCAGATAAATTCTTCAAGATAAATTAGTTAAAAATTATAATTAATTCGGAGATGGTACAATTCTTATCTAATTATTTTATAGTGATGGCTGAACAAATGAACCAGATAAATTAGTTAAAAATTATAATTAATTCGGAGATGGTACAATTCTTATCTAATTATTAATTTATTTGTTAATTCAAAGATGGTGCTAACATTAGTCCAAATTATTTGAAATTATTAATATTCTGTTAAAATCAAGGGGTTTTTTTAGGCCTAATTAAGATCATTTTGGATTACTGTACACTACTAATTTTTAAAAATATAATGAGTATTTTGAATATTGAATATTTTGAGTTCTGTTGATTTGGGAACATAAAACCTTTTATCTCCATTTATAACATTGTTTCTATGGAAAATTATATTTAAATTATATTATGGAAAATTATAACTGAGATTTTTGAA
>AYEL01084993.1:5000-16251 GCA_000484575.1 Olivierus martensii
ATAAGATTCTAATATGATTTTCATATAATTTATTGTATTATTTTTGGTGATTTTTTTTAGGTGTGGAACCAATCTTCTCTTTTCTCATAGATACAGTATATCTTTTACACACATTTTTTGGGAACATAATTCTGTTTTTACATGATAGATAAGTGTATATTTCAAATAGGAAACACATTTAATTTTGGGTTGTTAGGATTGAAACAGAAAGCATATTCATTCAGCTAAATGATTAGCTGAATGAATGGCCTGGGATTGGCCATAAAATAATGGATGGAGTTCAAAGTCAAACCCACTCAGAAAAAAATCTGATATGTGGAACTAGAATTTAATCTGTATTCTTTAGATTGTAAGATAACTCTCCATCAAGTGGCAATATAGTAGAAAAATAGTGATATTAAGTCTCTCTTAACTTTATGAAGTGGCATTTTCATTGAAATCAAATGCATTATGTTATATTTTTTGCTTTTTGGCAAAACATGAAATAAAAAATCTCCAACTTACATAAGTGGATCATTTAATGAAATCCTGCATAAGTTTAAATATTCATAAGTCCAAACATGGCCTATACAATATTAGAATATCACAAAGATGTAATATTAAAAATAGTTATATTAAAGAATAAGCACATAAGTTTGCTAGAAGGCTGCATTGTAAAGCAGTTGCTTACATGTTGGAGGATCTGGATTCAATTCTGAATAACAAACACCATTTTTCAGGAGCTTGGGTCTGGCACTCTTAACTAACCTAATAAGTATTAAAACATATGAATTTATAATAAATGATGAAATTATGAGAAAACTGCTTGTATATCTGCATATAATCTTTTCTGCTTCAATCAATATATTTTTTTGTAAGTCAGAGAATATCAAAGCTAGTACAGGTTTACATAAGTCAGGATAGTTTTACTATATTATATCATTTGTTTTAATTAATGCTTATGCTGAATTATTGTGATTAATATTTCTTGCAAAGAATATTTTATGAAAATGTTAAACAATGGCAGATATAAACTTTTGGAAAACATTTTATGCTGCTTTTTAATAAAAGAGTAGTAAATAGCAGTGCCATTAGAGAGATACCTATATAACTTTCCAACTCCTTGCTTTTTAGTTAGCAGTTACTAAGATGCTTAAGATCACTAAATAATAACTTCAAATCAAGTACCACTTTACAGCAGTAAATTCAATAAATACTTTTTTTTTTTACTTTGTGAAGTATTTTTGACTAATTGCCATCTTCAGCGCTATACAAAAACATTCAGAACTATTCGAAATGTTGATTGAACATTGTTAGCAGTTTTAGAAAAATGGTTTTAGAAAATGAACATAATGTTAAATCTAAAAATTATATCATACAAAAATGTTATTTCTATAATTTTTAAATTTAACATTGTATATGTTTTTAAAACCATTCTTCTAAAACTGTTAACAATTTTTGATCAATATTTTGAATAGTTCTGTATATATTCATAAAATATCAAGTTTTAGCTAAACTTCATAAACTTGATAGTTTATGAAGTTTAGCTGCCTCTAAGAAATACAAGGAATCCACAAGCACTATAAGCAGGAAAAATACACTATGTATTAAATATCTAATAATAAGATTGTGTATTTTTCCTGCTTAAAATACTTGTGAATTCTTTATAGTTCTGTATGTTTTTGTATAGTGCTGAGGGTGGCAATTAGCCAAAGGTATTTTGCAAAGTAAAAATTATTTATTGAATTTGCTACTATAAAGTATTGTTTGGTTTGAAGTTATTAGTTACTAAGTGACAGACTATTCCACTTCCCACTATAAGCCATCTATATCCCTGTGAATCAAATGGAAGGTTGAAGGATGGTTTCAATAGGCTAGGCCTGAACTCTGCCTGAAAAATCTGGTGATGTGGGACTTTGAATTGAACCTCAGATCCTCCAATTTGGTAAGCAATTACTTTACCATATGGTTATCTTGAAGAATGACAGTTGACAGGCTGGATCCAGATTTGTTTAAATGCATGTGCAGATATAAAATTGAATCTGTATATTCCAAGTAATAAACCTGAGAAAATGGAAGTTATTAAGTTTTTATGCTGGAACTGACTTTCTCATTAGGCTCTCTCTAAGAAAGCTGCTATTTTGATTGTTTTATGATAATTAATGATAATTATAGAAGTAATTTTGTCATTTATATAATTAAATGTTATTTTTATAATATTTCAATGAAAAACCATTGAATTTTTTGGACTCAATTATAGGATATAATTTTTTAATGGCAATTTAGACCTCAATTTACAAAAATTTGGTTTGTGAGCATTTTTTAAGAAATGCTTTATTTTCATAAACCAGAGTTAACATGTATATTATTGTATTCAGTTTCTAATGTAATAATTAAATTCCATTATATATATAGTGGTGCCTCACAATTCGACACTAATCCATCACTGAACTAATGTCGAATTGTGGGACAATATTTCCCATATAAGACTATGGAAAATAGATTAATTCGTTATTGGTCCCCATCCCACTCCCCTAACAGGTGAGGTGAGAGATACACTATATTATTTACTTTAATATATGTGTTTTACTATTGTATAACACATATATTATTTACTTTAATATATGTGTTTTACTATTGTATAACACATTAAATTACAAAATGCACTATTTTATACACAACACACAATTATTAGCCCTTGGATGTTGGTATGAAGTCTTCTAGCAGATACTGTAGCACCCATAATCTTCTCTCTCTGTTGCAAAACATTGCCACAATTGTAAGTGATCTTATGCAAATATTAATTTTATTTTTTTTGCAATAAAACAGATATAAAAACAAAAAACTTAAGTTGATTGACTTGATTCATTCCTGTATTTAATTAGTACAAAATTTTTTCGAATTTTTTAAATTTCTTTATTAAATAAACTATTATTTTTATTACATATATATGTAATATATATACAGTATTTTAAATATATAGGCTCTCTCATATATAAATATGTAATAGGATATTTGAATGATGATGTTATACATATAAAATATACTATTGATAGTGCCAGATACAGTTTCTGAAATCTAGTAATCTTGATAAAACTATAAAATAAAAGAAAAATATATATATTCATAACTGATCACTCCCAGTAAATACTCAGTTTAACCCTATCATGAAGTATGACGAACTTTACAAAATACCAATCATAGCATTCTTAGTTGGAATGACGTCATTTAAATGTTACGGTTCATACGAGTAGAGAATATACGTATCTCTTCCCACGTTTTTTAGTTTATAGCTAAATTAACACAATTTTACTTACCCATTTTGGGGTTTGACATCATGAGATATTCCTAATTGATTAACTGTTTGTCAAACTTGTTTAAAGCGGAAAAAAGTTAATGAGTATATAAGTTGAACATTTTTCGCTTTCAACCAAGACCCCCACCTGCCATTCAAGAATTTGCCGTACGGTGACGACACCATCGGAATAATATAATAAAAATTCAAAACTGGTAATTTTCTTTTTAGATAAGAAAATTAAATTTTTGTGTGTTAGATCAGGATATTTCTATTCTAAAAATGTTTCATTTGTTTTCTTGGTTGAGGTTTCATATCAGTGTTGATATTTTATGTCATATATATATATATATATCTGTATATAATTTCTAGAAACATAATTAAATTGTATTATTATATTTTATTAGGTATTCTTATATTGTTATATTCATATTTAAATACAAAACTACAGAAGTTTAAAGAACATTTAAATTCCATTGAACTAATATTAATCTAATCTTTACTTCCTGAATTGATTTAACCTTTCAAAATCAGCGGAAGTAACGAATGTACAGCTTCCTATCAATATACAAGTTGATTGTAACGTTTCTGCATTAATTTGGAGGTTTATAATAGCCTAACGATGATGGACAACTATTCTATAATTTCGAATAAATAATCAGAGATAGGCGAAAATTCGATACCAATTGAAATAATAAAATACCTCCATGTACTTGATTATAATCAATGACCATAAATCCTTCATAGGAACTAGTCAATAAGCTTCCTCATCATTATTACTATTATTAGAAACCAAAAGGATAAAATTATTTAGTTCAAAAGAGTGTAATTAAAAAAAATGATTCTATATGTGATTATCATATAATGGAACAAATACATTTAATTCCAATAAATATGATAGATTAAGATATTTTATCAATTATCTGAAAAATAAAAGAAGCTTAATATATTATTGATAAATTTATTTTAAAATGATTTTAAAAGAAACAAGATAATAATGAAGAAATTAACTGATTATTCATTTATTATTTCTTTAATTAATTAAACGGGCTGAAAAATATTACTGTATAAACTAATGAAACTGCTCATCATTGACTTCAGATGTTTCTAATACATAATTTTCTCTTTTTATATAATATACACGAAATCTCTTCCTTTACAATCTTAAAGTCTATAACTATGAAAGAAACTGCTGAAGTTTAAAAATAAAAAATTTTCGAAAATATAATTATAAGATCTTTTGAGTTTTATGTTGCTTTCTATTATTGTCAGCTACTAAACGGCGAATTCATTCTGCCCATATCCGAGTTGAAGTAGCTGTCTGGTGAAGGGTGAAGTTCAATGAGCCGAGCCCAGATCCCTTTGGAAAATCTGGAAATGTGAGACTTGGAATTACAAGGAGACTTCCAACTAACAAACGATGCTTATAGCCGGTCATTTGATCGACATTATAAGATTTTCAGAAAAAGATATCAAAAAACAAATGATGTTTATAAAATAATTTAAGTACTGTGAAGTCCCTTAAGAATCAAATGTTAATAATTAAATATGATAATTATAACCTGAAGAATCCGGGCTCAATTCCCGGTTTAAACACAGCTAAAATTTTTCAGAAGAGGCTAGATCCAGGCCATTGAATCCCATCCTCCACTTGATGTTTGATTTCACTAGGGATATAATTGGCCCATGGTAGATATTAAAATGCCTCCATCATTTAGTAATTTCTAGAGGGAAAGAGGCATAAAGCCACATATGAAAAGCTTCCGGATGCGAAGTGGTGTAAAAATAACAGTAATTGATAGTAGTATGATTTGGCATTGACATGGTAGAAAAAAACAGTGAATGATTAGGCATTTTTTGTTTTCTTTATTGTTTTTATGCCCGTTTTCAACCAGAAGACTACTAAGCAAAGAGGCATTCCATTATTCACTAAGAATTGCAATATCCGGAGGTGGGATCAGTCGTCAAATGAAAGATATGGATCCGGCCCATTGAATCCTCTTCCCCGTTTGAAAAATCTAAGAAATGGAGATCGGAATTGAATTAAATTCTCAAGTGTAAATTAATTCATTTTCAAGAAATCATCTAGCTGATACTGACTTGGCATTAGTAATTGATATGCTAGATTCTTTCTTTTTTTTAGATTAATGACCTTTTTTCAAATCTGGTCTATTTTTGACATTCGCGACTACATCTACAATATTGCTACATATTAACGGATTTAAACTATTTTTATTTGTTTTAAAATTTACATTAATTTTTTGATTGAAATAAATGACATTTCAACAACGTAATCGTTTTTTTAAGCAAAATGATATATTTTAAACATTGCAAAAGAAAAATTTGGATTCTGATGATATTCATAAAATGAATAGAGTCTCAATAGACCTGTATATCAAGTTTGGAAAGTAGATAAACATTTATGAAAAAAATGGTCAGCTTTGCATAACGTGCAACATTATTTATCAGAAAACATGTTGATTTGACGGTCTATAAAAAATAGTATACAGTGGTATCTCGGTATACATCCTTAATCCGTTCCAAATCCTTGGACTTATACCAAACAGGACGTATACCTAACGAATTTTTCCCATAAGAAATAAAGGGAAAATGATTAATCCGTTCCATAAAAAAAATCCTATTGTTATTGACATATACATTGATGGGATTTAATAAAATAATTTAAACACTGGAATTTTTTCCATAAGAAATAAAGGGAAAATGATTAATCCATTCCCATGAAAAAAATGTAGCATATTATACATTGATGGGGTTGTATAAAATAATTCACACACTGCTTAATATTAAAATACATAAATACAAAAGCAATTATAGTAGATGAAAAAAATGTAAATTTAACCTCAGTATCTTGTTGAGAAGAGTCAAGTGCCTACCAGGATGGTGCTGAGAAGGAAGGAGGAGAAGATATTATTGTTTGGAAGGAGAGCCGCTTTCAATAAAACCTCAGGAATCTGAAATTCTGATGTTCTTTCTATTTTCTGTCTCTTTTCCCTATTTGGATCTTGTTGAGGCTCACCCGGTTTGATTTTTATTAAAAATCTCTCCAAAGAACTTTTCTTCTGCCTTTTCCTCAGGATGTTTCGGAAATATGATATTGTCTGGTCATTCCAGACAATGCTATTATGAATTATTTGGCTTTGTTGGGGTGGTACTTCTCTGCAAGTTTTATATAAGGAATGTGTTTTTTAAGAGAACACACAACAGACTCATACAAGTTCTAGCACGCGAGTCGGTCGTATACCAAGCAAAATTTTTCGCATCCAAACAGGACGTATACCAAGTTGTTGGACTTATTTCAAAGCGGACGTATACCGAGGTACCACTGTATTTGAGTTGAATTATACATTTCGACTCGTGCAGATATAGAGCGATTCCTGACAATTGGATATGTACATTTCTGATCTAAGTTTATACGATATAAAACATTATATTGCAAATACAAAACGAAATATTTCACTCTATATTCGCAAGATCAGATTTTTGCTGCGACAATGCTAAATACCGATCAATTTTTTTTTTATTAACTATGTTAAAATTCTTTTGTTAATAGACAAGAAATAAAAACCAGCATCGCAAGATCAGATTTTTGCTGCGACAATGCTAAATACCGATCAAATTTTTTTTTTTTTTATTAACTATGTTAAAATTCTTTTGTTAATAGACAAGAAATAAAAACCAGCAAATTTAACTCGAACGAATACAGCCTTTATAAAGATTAAATAAAAATTTTATCGTTTTGAAAAAATTTTGATTCTTTCATAAGGGTCATTCATTTCAAGAAAAAAATTTTTCTTTCTTTTTTAAATTGTTTTTTACAAATTTGTAATTATAATATTTTCGTATCACTTACTTGTTAGACCAGTGGTATTCAACTTATCGATCTTGGAGCGATTTTTGGTCGATTTCTTTTTTATAATCCTCCTTACTTATAAATTTAATTAAAATTGAAAACAATATTTTATTTATCATTATTTTGTACTGTATTATTTTTTAATTCTCTTTAAGTGTATTGCTATTGTTTATTTATTATGAAATCAATAATTTTCTTATATGTCCGGGTAAATGAATTAATTTGGATCAGTTCAAGTCAAACAGCGAGCCGTGATCTAGCTATTTAAGAGAGTAGATCGCCGAATAACTTATAGAAAAGTAGCTCACCATATTAAAAAGGTTGAACACCATTGACATAATCCAAGGATAGTGAACTTTTTAAAGGATGCGTGTAAATATAGATTAAATTTTTGTAAAGATTATCCTCGCGAGCCAATCCGAATTGTAAATATTTAAGTTCAAAATTTTTCTGATCAGGCTGTTGTAAATTTTTAATTTATACTTTCAATTAGTACTGTTAATTTTTTAATTTATTAATTTCTCTTTAAAAGCTGTGAATAACTTAAGATCCTTTATATTTAAGTATCACATTGAGCTATATAATGCTGATAATTAGCTTTTCTTGGAAAATATTAATTTTATTCATTCTTTTATGAAATAAAATACAAGCAGTTCCGAAAAAAATGCAATAGAACTTTATAAGACGACCACCTCCCATTCCAATCAAAACTGGTCATTTATACTGGTCGGCACATACGAGTTAATTATAATACAGCATGTTTAAATGAAACAAAATGTTTACACGTTTTTATAAAAATAAAACGTAGGTTTTTGTTACAACTTATACTATCATTTGTTTAAAAACATAACATATTTAATTAATATGGAAAAATTATCAATAGTGCATCCCACTTTTATTTTTTATACAGTAATTTCTAGGAAAAGCAATGTTCGATGTCTTTTAATTAAGACAATAATTTTTCATTATTTTCTATTATTGATGCCAGTTTAATTCTTCGGCACGTTTCTTGCAGGGTGTCATTCGCTTAAGGTTGCGATTTTCGTTGTTTCTCCATTTAGTCAGAATTTCTTTTTGAGACAATATTTTGTGGATCTGTGTTTTCTCCACATTAAATTTTTCTGCTAATGCTCGTTCAGAAAGACCTTTCTTACTGTTTCCTATCATTTTTATTGACTGTTCTAAATTCAAGACATCAACTTTCCGTTTAGCCCATGGTATAGCCATGTTTCAACACCCGAAGTGCAGTGATAGCACCACACGTGCATGAGATTATATTTGATTAATACACTTGCGTAGAACACAAACATCCGAATCCGGTGGCTGATTGTTTCCACTTTCCCTATATCAGTTCGTCATAAGCCTTTCAAAGTAATTATTTTTAACATTTTTAATACTAAATTTAATTATCATATCATAGATACAAATCTAAGGAACGTGCATAATAAAAAGATATCGCATTAAAGTAGAAATGACACCGTGATTTCGTTATTCCAGCGATCTACGTCATTCTCGTGGTATGAATGATCGGGAAAAATTCGCACAGTGCAATTCTTTCAATTGTAGTGACTTGCTTAAATGAAATTTAAGTTTAACAGAAAAAGGTACTGATGTAAGCAATAAAGATAGTCAATTACTGTCCGTCCAGCTTAGCCGCGACCATCGACCCAAGTACGCGTGTGCTAACTGAACGAATCCAGTGCCAAAATAGGGATGACAGCTTCGCACATGGATGTTTTCAAACGCAAGATCAAGTATGCATGCGCTAACTGAACAAGTCCAATGACAAAATAGGAATGACAGCTTCACACATGGATGTTTTCAAATGCAAGATAACTGAAGTTACTTTGCACATGGATGTTTTCAAACGCAAGATAACTGAAGTTGAATGGACTTATTGTAATGTTGAATGCTAAATGATTAGTTTTGACGTTGGAAATAATATATTTAATGCACATAGATGTTTTCAAACGCAAGATAACTGAAGTTGAATGGAAGTTCACACATGGATGTTTTCAAACGCAAGATAACTGAAGTTGAATGGAAGTTGCATATGGATGCTTTCAAATGCAAGATAACTGAAGTTGAATGGAAGTTTATTATAATGTCGAATGCAAAATGATTAGTTTCGATGTTGGAAATAGTATATTTAACAGAATTTTAATATAATATTAATTCAATAATTTTTATCTAATAAAATACTCTCCCTTTCGCGACTGGACTCATCCACCTTAGCTAGGCGCGGTTTTCGTGGACGGACAATACATGTCTTTAACATCACTACATGTTAAAAAATTATGGTCGTCATAGACAGTTTCACTTTATGTTTGGTCTATTAAATGATGCGTGGTCGCGTCTTATGGAGGATCAAATAGCATTATTTCTATGGGAAAAAATTTGGTTCCCATAAAATTGTGGTCGTGACGTCAGGTGGTCTTCTTATACAGGTGGTCGTGAAGTCAGTTTTCACTGTATATATCAAAATATATGTCATCAAAATCATCTTCAATACAATTAATTTAGATTATTATTTATGCAAATATAACTATTTTCCACTCAAAGTTGTAGGAACAATTCAGTAAGCCGTACATATCGGTTAACGAATATAATCCGTTCCAAGACAGTGTTCGTTATCCGAATTGTTCGATAACTGATCATCGATTTACCATAGGTTTTAATGGGAATTTGATTAATTCGTTCCGGAGATTCCAAAAAACATAAATAAAAAATTATATAATTTCTTACTACGTTTATTTATATATAATAACAATAATATATACATACATAGTCTTGCATTTTCATCTATTATATTTATTTTCCGATGAAGAATCTGCCCAATATTGATTGCTTTACTCTCTCCTTCAGGATTTTTCGGATTGATAGCATTGTCGTGGTAGAAATCCCCAAGCCTATTGACCTCAACCTGGCATGGGTGCCATTAAACCTGCAAAACTCAAATGTTGAATTGTGAAACCGTCAAATTGTGAGGCACCACTGTATTAATATAATAACTGAAAGTCTTGTGACTGATATTACCTCTTTTAAATATTTGAAGGAAATGCATGTGGTAATTTATTAATTTTGCTTATTAAACATCTTATGTGGTTCTAATGCTGGTAGATAATCTATTGTGAATGATTTGGTCATCAAATAACACAAAAATAAAATATAGAAAAAAGTTTAAAAAAACTTGTTTTTATATTTTATTTTTTATTATTATTATTTGGTGATTTTATTTTTATGTTTGAAAAACTTGTTAATTTCACTAATATTCAGGAATTATTCTATTGGAATAAAAGAAAAATGTAATTGTTCAGTTAACTGGCTTCCTTTACATTCTGAGTTTAGAATTAAAAAATAAAATCAGTTTCAGAAGAAAATAATCAATTTATGACCAGTCAAATCACTGACTTAACATCTTTTTGAATAATTAGTTACAAGTATAAAATTTCAGTACAGGCAATCTCCAACTTATGATAGATCTGTACTTATGAATGAGCCAGGCCTAATCCAATCCATCCTGAAAAAACTGGAGATGTGGGACTCTGACTTGAATCCAGATCCTCCAAGATGATAAGCAACTACTTTACTGCATGACTTATGTGATAATTCTGTAATATAATTATTTTAATGTTAAGTTAGGGATTGACTATATTGTAATATAAAGTTAATATGATAAAAAAAAATACTGTATTTGAGATTTATTCAAAAAATTTATAAAACTACATTTTAAAAACCATTTTAAGCATTAACAAAGAATAGCAAGTAAAGATATGTTATTATAATTTACAAAACATTAATTTTTTAAGTTTTTACGAACCAAATTCAAATAAATTAGTTTATCTGAATTTGATATGTATTTTTAAATTGAAATAAATTAGAGTTAGGATGATGTCAATTAGTATTACTTTTCTTTATAAAAGATTAAAATATTTATCAAATTATGATTTGATATATATTTTGTTTTTTCAAACATTTAGTTGGAGATAGATTATTAATATTTTATTTCAGAATTAAAATTGATAAATTTTAATTTTAAAATGTTATCACAATTAAAGATTAAATAAAATAGAAAAGTAGATTTTTTTTCATCTAAAGAATTTTAT
>AYEL01084994.1:0-43117 GCA_000484575.1 Olivierus martensii
AAAGAATTTTATATTAATTTTTATTAAGAAAATTATATCAAGCATATAATTTCTAATCAATAATTAAAATTTGCATTGAATTATAAAAAATTGCTTTTCTTGATAAATTCTTTTTTCAATTAAGATTCAGTAAACATCAACTTTAAAAAAATTCAAAATCAAATAAAGAAATAATTTGATATTCAGATTGCATTAGATGCTATAAAATTTATTATTTAATGAATAAAATTCCATAATTATTTAAATTTATAAAATAATTTTGAATATTTTAATGTATTTTCTTAGATATTGAAAACATATATCTAATTTATACCAAAAATAATGAACAAATAATGTGGACCATCCATGAATGAACTGACAAAAGAAGTGGAGGCCCAATAATGTTAATTGTTGAATAATTCCAAGTTATGTATAAAAATAACTTAAAAAGTTGCCTAACAAAATAGTACTGTATAAATAAGATTAATGCATATACATATTGCACAAATATATTGGGTTGTTTGGAAAGTAATTTTGTTTTTTTCCCACCAGTGGCATTAGTTGTATTTTTACCCACCAATTTCTCATAAGCCTATTGTCATAGTAAATTTTGACAGCTGATGTTTCAAGGTATATTTATAAAAAAATTTTTTTTTGATTCTGTGCAGATATTTTTTTCGGTGTCCTATCAAAAATGGAAAATGAAATGGAGATTTTTGGCATGTGTTTGCTTTTTTATTACCGAAAAGATTAGAATGCCGTTCAAGCAAGAAAAAAGTTATGTGAAGTATAGGGAGAAGATGTGTTAACAGAATGCCAGTGCCAAAATTGGTTTGTAAAATTTCATTTTGACAATTTTGATGTTAAAGATGCATCACGTGCTGGAAAGTTAGTTGAAGCTGATGATTACAAAATAAAGGTATTGGTTGAAGGTATTAAACCACTGAATAACAACATGAGAAATTGCTACAAAATTGAATTTATTGAATTCAACTGTTCACGACCAATTGAAACGTTGATATTTGGGTTCCACATGTTCTCAAAGAAAGATTTGCTCCATTGCATCGACATCTGTGATTTGCTGCTCAAATGTGAAGAAAATGATCCCTTTCTGAAGCATATATTAACTGTTGATGAAAAATGGATTGTTTACAACAAAGTTGAATGCAAGTGATCATGGAGCAGAAGAAATGAACTGGCTCAAAGCACTTCGAAACCTGATATTTATAAAAAAATGATGCTCTTTATTTGGTGGGATTTCAAGAGAATTGTTTTTATTTTGAGCTTCTTTCAGACAATTCCACAATTAATTTGGAAGTGTACTGCTACAAATTGGACAAATTGAGTGATTCCATCAAACAGAAGAAGCCAGAATTGATTAACAGAAAAGGTGTTCACCATGACAATGCCAAACTTCATACAAGCTGTTATAGCTTGGATGGAATGTGCTACCACACCCACTGTATTTGCCATATCTTGGCACCTTCCAATTATTACTTATTCCAGTCTTTACAGAATTTTTTAGATGGCAGAACACTTAGTTTAATTGAGGATGTCAAAAATCACTTGGTTCAATTTTTTGCAAGCAAAGCTCAGAAATTTTATGAGCATGAAATCATGCTACTACCAAAAAGATGGCAATATGTATTCAACCAAAATGGTCAATATATAATTAAATAAAATATTTATATACTATAAAGAAATTGTTCATTTTCATGAAAAAAAACGAAATTACTTTCTCAAAAATCCTATAATTAATATTGTAGAAAATGTAAATAAATGATGATGAAGATAGCTGTTAATTTCAGATATTCTCATTACAGATAAAGTACAGTATTTGGAAAAAACAGATTTCATCTATCATTTTTGAAATCCATTCAAAAGAGGATTTATGGTATTGCAGTATACTGTACTAAAAATTCTTGAATTAAATTGTTTACAGTTAATAATGTGATCTACCAACCCCAACTAATATAATTTTGTCTAGCTCACATTTTGCTTTAAGATTAACATTTCTGTGAGGGCATTCTGGTAATGAGAATGTATTTATTTATAATACATTCTCAATACCATTATCATTAATTTTTATTAGTGAATCAAAAAAATTTTTGTCGTCAGTTTGGACATTTTCATGAGGAATCAAAATCAGCACTTATGATCTATCACCTGCTTGTAGATTGCTGAATTATTAGGATCAATCAATCAAATTGGAAATTTTTATCAAAATTGATAATATACAAAATAAAAAGTTATCGTAAATTTTTGATGGAGTATTTCCACAAATTTTATTTATTATTATAAAAAATGTTTATTGATGTAATAATATATGTAAATAATTATTTCAAAATTTGAAAAAAAAATTTCAAAAATTGTAATAGTTGATAGATAGTAAATAGTTTTAACAAAGATCAAGATGATGATATGAAAGATAAGTGAGTGGTCAAATAATGCAGGAAATAACTGAATGTAAACAAAATCATTTGATTTAGTATTTTCATATCTGGAAGTTCTATTTTTATTATTTGTTCAGTTTTTCTGTTATATTTTATTATGTTATGAATTTACAAAAAAATAATGAAATATCTATAACATATAGATAATTTGTATTTATTAATACAGGCTTGAATAAATATATATATTTGGAACTATCCATGAAGTTATATAATAGATGGTGGAAATAATTTTTGATTTGAAGACATGATCTGGTTGAAATATTTCCAAATTATACAGTTTTGTATCAAAAATAGATAAAACAATTATGCAGTAAACATAAGTTTAAGATTTTACTTTGATAGCACAGAATATTTTACAGCCAAATAAGTAAGACATCTACAAAATTACAAGACAAATTAAATAGAAAATAAGAGAATTACAGATAAATATTCATATAACAACAAATTATAAAGAATAACATCAAAAGATAACAAAATAATACATTATTTAAAGAGAGTCAAAGAGTAAAGTTCTGCAGTTCTGAAAATATGTGATATATGATTTTATATAATTTCTAATTTCAAAAAGCTAAAACCATATATAAATATTAAATATTTCAAAAATAATGGTAATTGCAAAGTCTATATTTTACTTATATAAGAATGATAAATACATAAAACAATTATCTAAAAGATCATTAGAACAAATGTACTTGAAATGATTACATGCTGTAAATGCACTGAATTATATATAATACAAATATAAATAAAATAAATTTTTTCAACAAATTTGGATTAATCATAAATTATTAAATGATGACACAATTCTAATGTTAACTACTGTACAACTCCTGGTATGAGAATATCTTGATAGATAGGCACCATTCTACCACTGGGAAAGTTAAAATCAAAATTATGCTTTTCTTTTAAATTTTAAATTATGGCATAATTCACATATTTTAACATGTTAATAATATAGAATGCATACTGAATTTCTGACAAAAAAATATATTTTAAAAATTATTCACCATCATAGATTTCAATAAATTTTTACCAAAATTTTAAAAGTTATACAAATAGGCTTCCTATACAATTAATTTATTTCAAAAATTTCTTCATAAATTGCAAAGTGTGTAATGCTTTTATTTGATAAATATGAATAAGCACATTGATAAACAGAATGACTAGATAAATTAATGAGCATACTTTAAGAATACAAAAATTTAAGACCATAAGTAATATTTTTTGACAAAAAATAAATAAATTATTTAATATAATTTTTTTATTTACATTTTATGAAAAATTCAGTGAAAATGAAAAGACTTATGCATTTATATATCTTTGAAATTGCAGAACTCAAAATTGCTTAAAGTAATTGGACTTTCTGTACTACTTTTATGATTACTAATATTTACCAATTGACTGTTGGTTTACTAAATCATCAGATATTGGACTGTTGGGCTTTTACTGTGTTAATAAACTTGAAAGCTGTTTTGAAATTACTCCATCTTTCTAAATTAAAACAGACTGACACTTCAAATTATTTATGAAATTGTGTGTTACATGAGTCAATGGAACTAATTAACATTAATTTAAAAATAGATATGTAAATGAAATACATTTGACAAAAAGTGCAAATATGAGAAACAATTACAAGTAATCAATAAACTTATAAAATACAAAATGATTTATTTAAACATAGTATAATTATTTAATGATGCATATAAGTATTCTTGTATAGCCTCTGTTTTAATATATTGTTACTGATAATCAAAAATAAGGGAACTAAATTAGAAAAATGTATGAAAATATTAAAATTACAGATACATTAAGACAGACATATGTTAATAAAAAACTCATCACCAAGCTCAAATAGCATCTTCTATTGAGCTTGATGATGTGTTTTTTGCTATGTTAATTATCATGAAATCAGATAGTACTGTATGTTCCTTAAATGCTTTCTATTTGTCAAAACGTACCTAAAATTAAATAAGTTTTAATATGAATTAAAGACCAATAATTTACAAAAATTTCAAAATGAATTGAATCCATAGTTATGAGATCATATCCTGAAATCTCTCTTTAACTTAGTCATTTACTTTGTTTTTAGTTTTAGTAGATGTATGTACCTAAAATTAAATAAGTTTTAATATGAATTAAAGACCTATAATTTACAAAAATTTCAAAATGAATTGAATCCATAGTTATGAGATGATATCCTGAAATCTCTCTTTAACTTAGTCATTTACTTTGTTTTTAGTTTTAGTAGATGTACTAAATTACTTTTAGTATATCTACTAAAACTAATTTAATATATATATATATTTCAATATATGCTATTAAGGTAGCAATGACATATATTTAATATAACTTTATATATTTATTGCTTGCAGTTGCTACTATCTTAATAAACATATATCATAAATATGGCATTCATTAGCAAATCAAATTATAAGAAATATAAATGGCCTTGGAATAGCATTGAACTGTGAAAAAATGACTCTCTTGGAATTTTTTCCATTTATTTTGATTTTTAAATAGTTGGCAGCCTTTATCATTATGAACATAAATACAATTCTGGGAAAACAAAATCTAAAATTGTCAATGGTAAAATAGTATATGCACTGGAACATCATCTTTGAGATTAAATTTTTTTTCTTTTATGCATCTTATAGTATGAGATTTACTTCCAAGTTTTCTGAGAATGAAACTATACTACAGTATTCCAATCTTCAAATTGTACTTCTAAATAAAAAATTTTGATCACTATTATTCTTTATATGTTTAGTATAAAAGATTTTATATTGTATTTCTCTTCAGAATTGTGAAAAAACTGTGGCAGTTAATCCCATTTTCAATAATGAAATTTTATTTAATTTGCATATGAAATAAAAATCAAACTGACATATTAAATAGAGTTCTGAATGACATCAATGATATATTTAATAAATTTTTATATGAAATTAGATATTTGTTTTTGGTTTGCTTTAAGCCATTTATATATATACATTTATAGATATAGAATTATTTAAAAGTAAAATATTGAAAACTAGAATTAAACTTATTTTAAAAATATTAATTATTTAAAAATAAAAGTTAAATTCATGATATTTAGCAGAAATTATTTTAAATAGATTAGTTTTTCAAATTATAGTATTTCAAAACAATTTTAGAAAATGTCAATATTTATCTAATTCATGATACAGATATATAGTAATTAAAAATCAATTATCATTAATAATTCTGTTTTATGTTAAATATATTATATACATATAAATAATAATCAATGTAAATTTATAGATAACTTTTTCTAAATATATTTTTGTGCTTATTACATTAAATATTCTGATTTCATGAAAAAAGATTTGTACAATTATATAAAATAATCTGAAGTTTGACAAAACAATAATTTGAAAAAAATTGTTTATTATTCAATCAGTTTAAGTAATTTATTGTTATGATACCTCAGAATATTTCTGAATTGTAAAGCATCTATTTAACATATTAGATATAATTTTAAAAAATATTGATATATTAATTAATTTTTTGGAAATTTATGATTTCAGAAAAAAAACTTTCAATAGATTGAATATTGATATTTTTAAACTTCAATTTGAATCTTAAAATAATTTCATTTATCTAAAATATAAATAAGAATATTGATAAACTACAGATCATATAATTAATTTTGTTAGATATTTTAATAATTAATATTTTAAGATAGAAATTTATTATTATTGTTAAATGTTTGTTTTAAAACAATGAATACATATTTAACTAAGTATCATTGTCAAATATAATTAACTCTTGATTATATATTTATGTATAGAATAGTGTTAAAATTTATACAGAACAATAGAATATCCAAAATTAAAAAAATCAAATATATATTTGATGCACAAATTTTTAATTTTCTTTTATTAGGTCATTATTTGATAATATAAAAATTGGATATCTTACAACAGCCATTATAGCTTTAAATTATTGTTATGGCATTTCTAATATTATCTAAAAACTACTTAAAAATCATTTTTAATTAATTTTGGAATAATATGAATTAAATATTTTTATTTTAAAATAACAAAAATGATATAACTAAATATGATGATTAAATTTCAAATTTTATTAAGCTATAACCATAAATAATATATAAAGTGTTGTAACTGATAAAAATGTACAAAACATAAATATCTAATTCATTTTCAAATAATCAATTGTTGATTGTATATTTAAAAATTAAGAAATAT
Organism: Olivierus martensii; assembly: GCA_000484575.1. NCBI lineage: Eukaryota > Metazoa > Arthropoda > Arachnida > Scorpiones > Buthidae > Olivierus > Olivierus martensii. The sequence goes on from AYEL01084994.1 coordinate 6,659, forward strand.
GCACTTTTTAAAAATTATAAAAGTGTTGAAACTTTCTATTGAATTTTCATTTCTAAAAATAATTAAAAATTGTTCTTATAATACATTTTCAGAAAAAAATGTTTGTTTAATTAATATTTGATGAGCTTTATTTATAATTTTGTTATTTAATGTAATTTTAAAAAATAAGAATGAAATCAGTTAAAATATCATTCATAATTGAAAAATATAAACTATTTTAAATGGTTTTGAAATTAAATTTAATTATATCAAAATAAAAAAAAATAATATCAATACAAAATATAAATTTACTAATTAATATTAATTTTGTGCTGCTGCTATTTTACTTTTAAAATATTTTATTAATTTGATAGAAATAAGTATAAATGTTAAGATTGTAAAGATTTGTTAAATTGCAATCTAATCAATCCCTACCAATGGTTAATTTTTCCATAAAGTCAAAATTAAAATCATTATTTGAATTTCAAAAGAAACTTATTGAGAGAAAAATATATTGTATCAGAAATGAAAATTAAACTTATACTGTTGCTTTAGCTCTTTTTTTTTTAAATTGCTAATATTATTTCAGAATAAAATATTTATGTTGTGAATATATATTTCTGATTATCCCAATTTCTGTTATCATAAATATAGACTGTACCTATCAGTCATACTTTAAAAAAATGTTAATATTAATCTATGAGTAAAATCTGTAGTTTTCAGATGCTACAATATATGGTACCATTATCTATTGAATGTAATGTGAAAAATACTATATCAGAATTATCATGAAAAAATATTTATCTGTCTATTCATTTATGAAATATTTCTATAAATTAATCAATTTGTATTATTAATTGAAAATTAGTTAACATATATCTGTCTAATCATTTATGAAATATTTCTATAAATTAATCAATTTGTATTATTAATTGAAAATTAGTTATTAATCCTTCAGATTTTGGAGAAAACAGTGGCTAATCATATACTAAATGTTAAAATATGTGATTGTTTTTAAATTTAGTTGAGTTTAGTAATGTACTATTTTCTCCCCTTTTTTTCAATGATGAAATTACCAATGTATTCTATATTCAGATTGGTATCATAAATATTGGATTGAATTTTAAATGAATGCAAATGATTATATAGTTGTTTTAAATTCATAGTAACTTAATAAATAATATTTATATTATGATAGCTAGCATATAAATTTTTTATTTAGAACTAAATATTCAAATGAATAGTTAAATAATTTCTCTATCATATTAGTCATTTATATAAATTATTTGAAACATTTTACAAAACTTGACATAATTTTGTTGTTTGAATTTAACTACAAACATCTCAGAAAATTATAATTTTTCTGTAAATAAATAAATAAAATATCTATTCATAATAACAATTTCCTACCATTAGTTAAATTATAGTAAAAGCTTTTAATTTGATTACTTTTATATGATGATTCTGTAACTTTTACAGTCTGTTTTTACAATATAATGATCATATAAAGTCATTTGTTTTGTAAATTAGTATTTATATAAATAGAAGAATCAATATGATAAAATTATTATTAGATAAATTTTATTATATTGATACCAATAGCTAAAGGAATTTAAATAAATTATTTTTCTAATAAATATCATAATCCAGGGGTGGCAAACCTTTTTAAGGATGCATGCCAAAATTGGTTAAATTTTTGCAAAAAACTCTCTCTTGTGTGCCAATCCAAATTTTAAACAATATATCGGCTCCGAGTTTTGTGTGCTCAAAAAATTTTCCAGTGTGCCGCTTTGGACACATATGCCATATGTTCACCATCCCTGTCATAGACTGTCATTACAGTGGATTCCGCTTAATTGGGACACGTCGGGCCAAGCCATTTTGTCCCAATTAAGTGGCTGTCCCAATTAAATGAAGTAATAATAAATTCTAAAATAAAATATGCAATTCGTAGGTAAATAAATAATAGGTAAAAAATAATAATTAGGTACCTATTTTAATGATTTATTAAAATAGGTACCTAATTATTATTTTTTTACCGATCTCTGTCTTCAATACTGGGCCGCTAATATTCTCGCTCGCCCACTAACTATAGAAATCCATTGATTTAATGCTTCTTCGACTTCTGAATCCTTTCCATCACGCTTTCTTTTCTATGTTCCTGGAATTTCATTCTTTAATGCCCACTCCTTACGCAATTGATTTTCTTTTTGTAGGAGACTCGTCTATGGTAGATTTTGGTTTATTTCAACGAGTCTATCATGGCTTATATTAAATGGCTGGCTTTTAATTTTATTCAGCCAAGCAATGTTACTTGAGTGTAAAATCCTTTCTTGACATCTTGGCAAAGATTAGTGTATGTGTGTGTAGCCATACTTTCGAAAAATCCCTAAAATATATCAAAAATTGAAAGTTCCTTTTCTGCTACTGTCCCAATTAAGCGGTAATGCCCACTCCTTACGCAATTGATTTTCTTTTTGTAGGAGACGCGTCTATGGTAGATTTTGGTTTATTTCAACGAGTCTATCATGGCTTATATTAAATGGCTGGCTTTTAATTTTATTCAGCCAAGCAATGTTACTTGAGTGTAAAATCCTTTCTTGACATCTTGGCAAAGATTAATGTATGTATGTGTAGCCATACTTTCGAAAAATCCCTAAAATATAATTCAAAAATTGCTAAATTCCTTTTCTGCTACTGTCCCAATTAAGCATTTAAATTTTGTATTAGTTTATTAGTTTGGTTTTCGTTCTTTGAGATTTGTCCCAATTAAGCGGAATCTACTGTATTTAATAAATTTTTAATTAATAGACTATGAAATAGTTTATTAATTAAAAATTTATAAAAGTAAAAAGATATTAAAACATACCTTTTGGATGCTAAAATTTCTATAAATAAAATTCTAAGGATTATTTTTTTTAATGTTTTTAACATAAATATCAAAATAAAATATATTATATTTAAATAATTTTGTATTTCCAATTAACTATTAAGTAATTTAATTGAAATAACAAATTTAGAAATATAAAACTTTAAGAATTAGTTGACTTATCTTTTGTGAAATATTAGTATTTTATATATTATATTAATCAATGAGTTTACTTAGTCACATAATTAGTTTAAAAATGAATAAAATGAAATTTCAGAATAAAATGATCTGTTCATAATATCAATATTTGTAATCAGTGGTATGTATTGTAAAAGATAATATGTAAAAAGCAAATTTGCAGAACATAATAGAAAATATATTTTAACATAATTAAATACTGAAACAAAAATTGTTTTAATGAATGTTGTTTAAATTCATTATGGAAAAATTATTATAAAATTTGTTTAAATTACAGCCAACAATGAATTTATGAAAAATATCAGAAAAGGGTAAACAAATTATCAGTCTCTAGTTTGTAATAGCTATCTTGGATTCTAGTAGTTATCAAATATAGATTGAGAATTATAATTATTATAAAATAATCTAATTAAAATTTTAAATATATGAAAAAGACTAGAATTTATATAAAAATGTTTTAAATCTGAAAAATATTATTAAATGTTTCTTTCATAATTAAAAAACTGTATATTTTTTAAAATTCATAATAATCTAAAAATTACAGTATAGTAAAATATTATATAGTATTTAAGGAAGTTCTATAGAGATCCAAGTAATATTTTAATTAGAATTAGTTTGAATAATTAAAATAAATGAATTTTTAATTAATTTTATTTGTACTTTGCATGCCAAAAATCATTTTGGCTTTTACGTTTCAAATTGTTTCAATAAAACATTTTTTTCACTTTATAATGCTATCAGCTTCATATTATAGATTTGTTAGGAGAAATGATTACTTGTATATTGGATATAAAAGATTTACTGAAAGAAACTAAATGTATGTTTTTATATGATAGTACCATGGATTTAATATAATTGTATAAGTAAAATGATACATTCAATTATTTTACTATAAATGGCAATTATAAGTCTTTTTGAGGTGAATATATGAGGTGGAGGTTGTCATATAATCATTTCCAAAGGATCTATATATAAACAAACAAATATCAGTTCTGTTAACTCAAAATTATACATAGCACTAGGCAGAAAAATAAGTGCATATAAATTTGACTTAATGATTGTGCAGAATGATTATTGATTATAGAATTAATATTTTTATTAAAAATATGTAAAATACTTTGGAAAACTTTCATTATCAGTAGAAGCAAATTGCATAAAAAGATTAAACTTTATAGAATATAATGGATATAATTGGATTATAATCCTCTACAAAATTTGAAAATTAATAAAAAAGGAAAAAAAAAAGCAATTTTGTTACAAGCAATATTCATAATTAAAAATATGAGAGTTAGGTATTGGAGTCCAGAAAAAGTTTTTATGCATTATGGAAGTTATTGCAATCCCCATATTAATAGATTAGTTTCTGTGATTTTCATTTTGTAAATTATATACATAATAAACTCTCTTTAATTTGATATATTTTAAATACATCTCTGTCCAAAAACTGGAATTATTGGTATAAGGCTGATGTTTCTGTTTCTTATTTCTCAATATCCTGTATACATTCTATTTATAGATTATAAATTTTAGTTTTGATTTTATATGACCTGCCTGTTATTTTTGTGCCCAGATGTTTATTTTTTATTGAAATATTTATTTCTGAATTAAAAAAATACAGTATGTATATATTTAAATTATTAGATCATTATTAAGTTTATTTCATCCATATGATTACAAATTTTTATATTCAAATTTTCTATCTCTCATCTAACATATATTAAACTTCAGAGATACTAGAATAGAAAGAAAATTTGCTCTTATTTCATTTGTCTATTAAATTTAAAAATGATGTTTGGATTACAATAACGAATGATCATGTAGATACAGAGTGAGATATTTTTACACCATCCGCATATAATACGATCAAAACTGAAGAAAAATTCAATTTAGCACTATAGATCAGATCATTAATGTATATGTTAAACAAAATGAGCCCTAAACATGAGTGTTGAAAATCATCTAAAAGGAATATTGCTTGTATCTGAAAGTCATTAATTAATTACCGAATAAATACGATTACTAAAATATGATTTAAATAAGTGCTGTCCAACCCGTGGATCGCATGCGGCCCACCATAAAATTGTAAACTTCCTTAAAATATTGAGATTTTTATGTATTTAATGAAGTTTTTATTATTTAAATACCTATCTAGATTTCCATTTTCTAAAATATTTCTTATTTCAGTGATTAAAACTTCTTGATCCGTTGAATGATTTGAAAAAATTTCTGAACGAAAAGAAATCAAAGATTATTATGTTAAGACATTCTTGATTATTTGTCAAGGAGAATATCATATATTACACATTATTTATTAACTTTTTTGTTTAACAACTATCATTAGAATTAGTACATTTTATATTCGGCTCGAGACAAATTTTTTCCTTCAAATGCGGCCCAAGAAAGCGAAAAGGTTGGACATCCCTGATTTAAATCGTCCAGTTTAAACAATAGTTTAGTAATTTTTTAAATAATTGATGTGAGACTGAGTCAAAATTCATCTTACCAAGATCTAAATAGGCCCTATATAATACACTATTATCTTATATTTTTGTAATAATTGGCATTACACAAACAATTTTGTAGTTTTGAATATTACGTTAGTATTTAAATTTATGTATAGACTTGGTAACTGTATTTAGATAATTTTGGATAATTTTGTTTGCTTTATAAAAGAAATTTTAAATGAGGAATTAATAATTTCTTTTAGTTGCGCGGTCGGGGTGCAAGGAAGCAATTGTACTCCTTGCTGCTAATATAAATATCTTCAGTGATTTTATATAATTATTATCTATGTAATAGCTTCGATTAGTATAAACTAAGGATGCACAGACCACGGGCCACATGCGGCCCTTCGTTGATTTTTTGGCGGCCCGCCTCACCATGTGTTATTTTAACAAATTGTTACAATCAACGAAATAATAATTGTAATTTTGAACAATGCATTTTCAAATAATAATTTTCTGATGTGAAATTATTTTTACAGTGGTTCAATATTAATGTTTTTAAACAATAAGGAAGAAAAAATAATTTACGTTTGTATTAATAAACATTTTTTTAAATTTTTATTGTACAGTAAACCTCGATTTTACGGACTATAGGGGGCAAGACTAGTCCGTAAAATCGAAGTAAAATTTTTTATAAACATAATTAGCATTTTCAACATTCCTGTACTAATTAATGTGACTTATGCCTACTGTATTATTTTACATAGAGTATTTTAAATTAAATTACCTACCTAAATTTAATATACATGTATGTAAGTTTTTTAAAATAAAAATGATGCATTATGCAATAAATGAGTGCTTGTGCTGGATGTAGCTATACTGTAGACAGTTTATGCAAATATTGTATTAAGATAAATGTAGCTATACTGTAGACAGTTTATGCAAATATTGTATTAATATTATTTATTTTTTGGGATGGTTTCCGTAAAATCGAGGTTTTACTGTATTTATGTATGTGAAATAGGTAAGTTTAAAAAAATTTTACATGTGCATAAGGTAGCACTATCGCTTAACTAATGAAAATTTAGTATCAATCTTGCGTTTGGCTATTACAAATATCGAACCTAACATAAAAAAAAAAAATTGTTAAATCAATGCAATATCACGCATCCAATTAAAAATTCTTTGTTTACTTTTGATTATGTTGCTTTGTAACATGTAATTAATAAACTTTCGTAGTTTTCTTGGTGGCCCTCTTATAAGCCGCAGGTTATAATTACTTCCTCTACATGCTCCTCCCATTTTTCTCCAACATTTTGAATAACCCTGTGTGTGTTTATCTTCAAATGCAAATTATTAGAATTCAGATGGTCGAAAAATTACTTAAATAATATTATTTGCAGTAATTTTACCAATAATAATATAAAATAAAAATTTATTTCGTATGAAATTGAAAATAATTAAATAGAATTTCCGTTTCTCAAATCTTCAATCATTTTATCCACGACTCGTAGTTGGTATTCGGGAGGTTTCTGGCGAGAATAATGAGGCAACGAATATCTGAGTTTCTCCCAGAACCATCTTTCACCCCAAACAATATACGTCTTCGTAGCTAGTAACTTTTGCATATCTAAAGGCATCTTATCGGACGTAGGCATCTTTCCTTTTATGACTATAATTAACCGATCCACTTTGTCTTCTAAGCATTGTAGGTAGGCTACCTGGAATTCTGTCTCGCACCAGACACTATTTAAGAACTCTTCGGATAGTATAATTATCGTTTTTCTGCTGTTCTGTATCGAATTCTCTATTTGGGAGATGATGGGATAACCGGGAAGCCAGTCGCGTTCGTGGATGCACAACTTGAAGAACGGAAATTTCTCTTCCAGTTCTTGCAATATGGCGAAAGCTATCTCTCGATCGCTTCCTGTGTAGGAGACAAAGGCGTCGTATAATTTATCGCTATCTAATTCGGTTATATTAAAACAGAAGAAGCACGGAAAGTGTACGTACAGATAGGCCAAGATAGTTTTCTTATATTTTAAGAAGATAATGAAAGATATGAATATTATTAAAGCTAGGAAAGAAGCGATTGAACTGGAAACCACCAGAGGAATATTTAAGATGGAAGAATAAGAAGGACAAAATGCATCCGGTGGAACACCGATAAATGGAGAAGTCACCTTAGTGTCGTTGTTGAGGAACAATCTATTGCACATTATTTGGCCAGGCTCTATTATTCTATCGACATTCTGGTCGAACCAGTGTTTGAAATAAAGGAAAGAGCAATTACACCAAAAATGATTATTTCTAATATCCAATCGCAATAAAGGCATCCCACTTACTATTTTCAAAAATTCTTCAGAAAGAAAGTTGAGTCGGTTATGACGGAGAAAGAGAAATTTCAGATTAATGGGAAGATTCCAAGATCTAGAAGGGTCCAAACGATTGTAGTCCAAGTAGAGACGTGTCACGTTCCACCAATTTTCGGTGTTTCTCATGTCGGAAATAAAATTGTGTGTAAGATTAACGATTGAAGTGTTTGGAGGAAGTGAGAAGGGTACCTCATGCATATTAGACGAAGAACAATTGACGATTATCGTCAGATCTTTGGCTCGATAACAGTGACACGAATTCGGACAATCTTCTCGATAGGGGCAAAGAACGTAAGAGGGAATGATATCCGTCAAACTGGTGTTTGCATATTTCGGAGGACTGGCGCATAACAGCGATTTGACGTTAAACGTACGAATGGCATCGACAAAATTTCTCAAGTGGCAGTCACAATAGAATGGATTGTCAGAGAAATTTACGTTCTGTGTATACTCATATTTTGAAGTAACGTGAACAGTGGCGATCTGATTGCGCCATAGAGAAACTCGGACGTGTTCAGAAGGTGGTAAATCATCTTCTCGTACGGAAGTAATGAGATTATAGCTTAAATTCAAAAACGAAATATTGTACGCGCTCCAGTCGAGTTTTGGAAATTGGATCAAATTATTTCGCGATAAATCGATATATGACAGGTTTCTTGATATTCCAAACGGCCTTTGGCTCGGAAGAGAATTGATGCTATTATCGTCTAGCAGTAAAATTTCCAGATACTCAAGACGACTGAAAAGCGATTCTTCAATATTTATCAGTTTATTTTTACTCAGCGATAAAAAGCCTAAATAGGGCGAGTTTCGAAAAGTATTTCGATGTATGGAATCCAACATGTTTCTACTTAGATCTACACCATTCATCCAATAGTTATTGGAAAATATGTCCGAATGCAAAGAAGTCAGTCGGTTGTCACTTAATGATAAAGCTTTAAGCCACCTGTTTCGGTAAAACAAGTTTCGATGAAGACTACTTAGACGATTTTCACACAGGTAGATATTATTTAATAAGGGGGAGAAGGAAAATATTATTTCCGGCAACGCAGAAATATTGCATCGACAAGCATAAAAAGTATCCAGTAAAGTGGAATTTTGCAGAAAATCTTCGGCTAAGACGGAAATACTATTGTTGCTAATGTTAAAATGTTTTAAGTTAAAGTTATAGTGAACAAGAACGGAAGGAAGTTGGGTAAATTTGTTACTGTTAATATACAAATTTTTAAGATTAGATAGTTTCCGGAAGATTCCGGCAGGAAGAGTGGACAGATGATTGTTGGAGAGCTCGATTATTTCCAAAATTTTCAGTTCGTCGAAAATATTTTCTGGCAGTTCTTCCAATCGATTATGATCCAAGTAAATGGTGAGAATTCTACTTAAAGGATTAAATATTTTGGCAGGAAGATATCTTATTTCTCCAGCTGCCACGCGAACATTCCTTAATTTATTAAGTCCAGAAAAGAAGTTTTCCGGAAGAGTTTCCTGACGTAGATGATACAGATCAAAAGAGTTCAAATTCTGCAGGTTTTGCAAATTATAAGTGATATTTGTTGTTATGGACAATGCTAAGCAGTGGAGGTGGGATAAGTTTCTCACTATTATTTCTTCGTGATTCCACGAAATATTGGAATGTACGAAAAGGCATTCGGGTCGATAACTTCCCAAAACCTGATCCATGTCCGAGGAAGGAAGAAGACAGTTAAAGAAACCTATCACTCTGAATTGAAGATAGCCGCTACATTTTCGTAACATTTGCGTGTCGAACTTTGTTTGATTGCATCTAATGCTAACTCTACGGACGTTGTCGTTAAAGTGAAGAGTTACGTTTTCAGAGCACTGTACTTCTCTCTCGTAGGCTAGGTTGAAATCGTAGTCTAAGTCGGATGACTGCAGATAGGCCACCACAGGGAACGAAAGTAATGTTAAAACTAGCACTAAACTTCTGTTAGACATCATGCTGAAAAGAAATACATAATAATATACCAATTGACCTAAGATATCTGTGTTCTTTATTTTTATTTAACAAACTAAAATCTTTTCTAATAATAATTCTAATCTTACAAGTAGATTATTAAGGGACGGGGCTAGTTCTACCATGAGCTGCATCTACATCCGTGGAGGGAGACCGGATGGTGAAGGACAAAGATCGCCGGGTTGGGCCAAGCCCAGATCCCCAAAAAACTTTTCATGAGATGCCGGACCAGGGATGCGAACTCGGGTCTTCTTGCATGGCAAACATGTGGCAACCATTATGCCATGCAATGTGCAAGCCACAACTTAATAATTCACACGACAAAAGGCTTTATATATCATGTAAAAAAACATTAAATGCAGTTGAGAGATGGCCTCTTAAATTATGATAGAATATTTTTGAAAACTAAGCATTTAATTAGGTGTAATGTTTTTGTTTTATTTATTTAGCGAAAATAAAATTGAAGTGATAATATTAATTATCTATTAGTGCAAATTATCGATTAATTCTTTAATATTTGACAGTTTAATTTAAAGATAGAAAATAGATTAATTATATAATCATTTTATTTATAGTAAACGCTTGTTTGTCCGATATTTTTTTCTAGTGGCACTCGTTTAAGATCATATTTCCATTCATTTATTACAATTCACTGTCATTATGATTATAGTATTTATAATTTATTAAGCGAGGTTCTTTAGTGGAAGTTCCACCATCTTGTAGGGTTAATGAGCCAAACGTCATATAAATTTATAATCGTGTAAAATACAGTTTTTGTCAACTCACCGTGCAAACTGGAATATTCTCTCGTTTGAGTCTCACCAAATGGACTAAAACGTAAGACAACTTTTCACCTATTTCTAAAGTATTCCGAAATGGCATATAAAGTATATGGATTATACAAATGGATATCCTAAATGCACCGATTCTTTCCTCCTTAACCTAATTTTTTCTAAAAATACCGATTACGTCCGACGTTGATGTAAAATATATTTGAGTTTTTCCCAAAACCATTTCTCTCCCCACTTTAAATACGTTCTGGTAGCTATTAAATGGCGAAGATCTTTGTCTAACTGATGGACGTCTCCCAATTCTCCTATGATCACTAACACCAATCGATGCCGTTGATCTTCCATCATCTGATTGAATGCCACCCGAAATTCCACCTGGAACCAAATACTCTGCAGAAAGTTGGAGGAAAGCAAGATGACAGTTTTTCTGCTGTGCAAAACAGAAGATACGATGTGTTGACTGATGGGGTATCCGACCAACCAATCTCTTTCGTGAATGCAAAGACGATAAGGGGGCTCCAGTTTATTCATCATTTCCATCATTATATCGTTATCTGCCGAATTGTAACATAAAAAAGCATCATATATTTTATCCTCACATTCTTCCGCTTTGTAGCAACAGTGCCAATATAAATTGCGACTGTATAGGAAGGCCAAAATGGTTGTTTTGAACCGAGAATAAACAATGGCAATAAGTATGAAAACTAGAGTTAAACATATAAGGCAACTGATGATAATGACGAGATTCCCTTTTGATATTAGACGTTCACTTATGCAAAACAAATCTAACGGAGTATTACGGATTAAAGAATATGTTATCGTATTGTTGATCGGATTGATCCTTTCACAAAATATACTTTCAGAATCTGCAATCTTCTCCAAGTTTTTCATAAACCAATTTTTGAAGGATGCTGATTGACAATCGCACTTCCATTGATTGTTAGCTAGATAAATCTTGAATGAATCGGAAGAACCGACGTAATCCATCAGAATGGGAGGTAAATTGGACAACAGATTTCCCTGCAAAGCTAAAAGACTAAGGTTAGGAGGAATAGTCCAGTTGTCCAAAGATGATAAAGAATTGTTGTCCAACCATAAATGGGTGATATCTTTCCATCTTGAAGCATCTACTTCGCTCAAATGGGTGATATTATTATTATTCAGATTGATGAACGTTGCATTCGCTGGAAGAATGGTGGGCAGATGATGTAAATTCTGCCCCGAACAGTCAATCACAGCCTGTCGCTCTGCTGTTAGGAAGCATTGACAAGAAAAAGGACAGTCAGCTTGCACAGAACAAATTGTATAAATGGGCCATATATCGACTAATTTTCTTTTCTCTTCTCCACTGCATTGGAAACTATCGATTTGTGGGAAAATTCTGAGCGCCCTTCTTCTATCGAACTGGACGAAATGCAGAAACTGTTGCAGTTTACAATCGCACACCATACTATTATCATTAATGTCGTATATAGGAGAACTGTTACCGTATTTTTGGTAGTCTATGTAAACAGTAGAGATGTTGTTGTTGCTTAACATTATTTCTGTGGCATTATTGGTGAAGATAGGCAGAGTGACTTCAGTTAGGGAATTGCTCCTCATGTCGACCAGAGTTAAATTGTGTTCCGACCAATTTACGAGAGGAAATGTTTTCAAACCCGAATTATCAGCCCTAACAATCGTTAAATATTTGCTCGGGCCTAACGGATTTCTACCTGGTAAACTTTCCAACTTGTTGTTAGATATTTCTAGGTATCTCAAATTAATGAGAGAACGGAAAGTATCTGAATGCAGAGATTGCAGAATATTATCCGAAAGACTCAATTCAGTTAGTGCAGTTAAGTCCTTAAATATATCTTTAGATAGTTTTTGTAACTGGTTGAAGGACAAATATAATCCTTCTAATTTAGAAAGACCAAAAAATGTTTGCGGTAAGAGATACGTTATTTCGTTGAGTTGCAAAAATAAATTCTTCAGATTCTTAGTGTTATTAAATATTCCTAGAGGAATATGCTTGATCCGATTGTAAATTAAAATTATGCTTATTAGTCGATCTGTATGAGAGAACAAAGATTGATCCAAATACGTCAAAGAACAGTTTGTGGCGATAAAAAAATCTAAATATTTTTTATCCTTCAGGAGTCCTTTAGGTAGATAAGTTAATCCGGTGTTATTGCTTATGTCAAAACGGATCAAGAACGGAAGATGGACCAGCAAATTTTCGGGCAGAGTGGTGAATTTATTATTCTTGATGGCCAATGTTTGCAGGCTGGACAAATCGGAAAAAAGTTCTCCTGATAACTGACTGATCCTATTGTCAGATATATCCAAATCGACCAGTAGAGAGAGATTTTTCAATAGCAAAGGCGGAATTTCTTCGATTTGATTGTTTATCAGCAGCAGTTGTCTTAAATTATCCATCCCGTAGAATAGATCTTCCGGTAAATGGGATAAATGCCCATTTATTAATTGAAATGACTCCAAGTTTCTCAAATATCTGAAAGGCCTTCTGGGGAAAGATGTAAAGTTGTAATTCGTAATTGCAAACAAGATAAGTGACGGAAGATTGTCCAAAGTTACATTGAAAACCATTGGGGTTCTTGGACCATCGATTATAATTTCTCTTAACAACAATAAATTTTCGATCGTCAACATATCAAGATTTAGTTCTTCTCTATCGAAGACTATTCGGACATTTAACACCAAACTATCGGATATTAAATCTTTCATATTGGTATTGAATAATAAACAATTATGCAAAATGAAATTATTAATTTCTGTCATATTTAAGCAACTAACCACTCGAGAATCTGGATAAATGCTATTGCAGTAATTTATGATTTCGCGACCATCTGTTATCATGCTAGACCTTCTATCTTTTGTTAGGAAGCAGCTGTTTCTGGGTGAAATTGAAAACGGATAAAGACAAGGCAGTTTTTCCCATTTAGTCCAGAATTCATGGCAGGAATGACTCAGTGTCCACAACGAAAGAAATGTTAATAAGGCCTCTGTGTTCATTTCTATTTGGCTCTGAAAAGAAAACAATCGAAATCAGACACTTAATACGAAGTTTTTCTGATGAATTTTTATAATACTGTATTTTGAAATCAGATTATAAAATCATAATTCTGATTTATACAAGATGTTTCAAAAGTAATTATCTTTTATGTTGGAACTAGAGATATTTTTCTAATAATAATTTATACTTGCTTAATGGAATTCATCGTTATTACGAATTCGTGTCTTTGCAAATGTTCAATTTATTTTTATTTCCCTTTCAGACTCATGGGTGAAGATGAATGTATAGAAACGTTGTACATTTGTAGTAATATGCAAGATAAAAAGCATGAAAAACAATAAATCTCGAAAAAGAGAGAAAAGCATCGTAAAACAGTCCCTATCGACGAAATTATTTGTGAATTAGAAAAGAATTTCTGAAGACGATCTGTCTATTATGCTCTTTATCTGGGATATTAACACAAGATGTGATTGGATTGTATTCATAAGTTTAATATCTACATATTTGCAAGAAGTACAGATCGTGGTAGAGTCGTATACCGAACAACGCGGTGTCAAGACAAGAAGTAGTGCTGCCACTCTACAGTGAGGCACTTTTATACACATTGGATATCTTAGTGGCTGTTGCACACTTCACAAGTACAGAAACATGTTATCATCGATGTTGCCATTTCGGCACATAAATAATCATGACACTGTCCTTGACGAAGAAGGAATAGGATTTCAAAGAAGATCTGACGAATCCATTCAATAAGCATTTGAAGAGGATCCACAATTATCGATTCGGAAAACTCCTAAGCATGAGCAATATCACAAACGATTTACAGAATTATACGTTTTGATTTAAAGAAATCTGATCTTTTTGAGCTCTGTATAGACACTGATGGTGACCGCATAAAAATTGATCATTAAATTAGGCCCATGTAGTGTACATTTTACTTAAATATATCCATATTATTCATATCTGAAAGGCGTTATTTTTAAATTCCTATTATTTCCCAAAATAGATAATCACTTTAGAAACACTTTGTATTTTAAATGTTTAAAAAATATTTTCCAAAAACTTGAAAAATTTTCTATTTTGTTTAAAGCTTTATTTCCCATTGCAGTTTTATTATAAACTCATTAATCAATCGATTCAGAGTGCATTTTTAGAATAACTAGAGTGCGACGAATGGTAAAAACATACTTCTTATCAAAGTAGCTAGCCAAGCAAGCTATCTTGACTAGACTCCTTTGCTTGCATATTAATAACATTTTGCAGGTAAGCTGTCTTAAAATGACGTGTCACAGTTCTTCCTAACAAAAAAAAATTGGTGAAAATTGAATCTTTGGATCAATTACATTAATTAATTCAACAATGGAAAATAAGTTTCTGGTAAGCAAAACGGAGAAGTTTTAAAGTTATTAAAAAAATTTTTCAATTATAATTTTTAATTTGTTATTCTGAATATATTCAATTATGATAAAAGCTATATATATATATATATTTTTTTTTAATTCTGAAGAGTAATAAAGACCGGATAAATTTATTTGGGCTATCCTTTTAAATTATTACTTTTGGATATACAAATATTTTTTGTTCGTTCAGATGATTAATTTTGACATTTCAGAGCAAAATGAAATGATAAAATATCTATTTTAGTTAAGTTCCTTTTTAATTTGACATATTTATGATCAGTAAGATTCGAATTTATTAATAAAATATACTACACTTTACTCGCATAATCTTCTTCTCATTCTTCCCATAACTTAAAAAAGAATATTTTTAGGGAAAATTTTGCGTCATTTTCCTGTTTCTATTTCTGTCGGCTAGGAAACTTTTAGAAGGAAATTTTATATTGTACCGTTGTACAATATAAACTTCACGTTAAAGTCTGAGAAAATATGATTTTTTTCTGAAATACAGTACAGTATTTTCTTTTATGAGAGTAATAAAATCGCTTTATTAAATTAAATTATTAAATAAAAAATAGGTGATATAAAACCCACTTTATTAATAAATAACAAACTCAAATGGTCTAACAGAAAATGCGTCGTAAATATACATAGCGCTTAGGTACGTATCGTTTAACAAGATGGCGGAATTTCTGGTAGAGAACATCGTTTTTGTAATCGACTTTTATTTCAGCGGTTCGAATATAAGGCTCATATTTAACGTATTTAATACGCATATAATAAATATAGGCCTTACTATTTAATATTTCTTAAAGTAACTGCTTTAATCGAATTTATCATGATTATTTTATTCAATTATAACTTATAAAGTTCTGTCTTTTGTTTAACGCAATATTTAAGTTATTTTAAAATGACAAATGACTGGATGGAAGTATAATTTTTGCCAAATATTGTAAACACAAAATTAATGTAGAAATAATATATACAGCATAAGAAATATATAGTGTATATAATATCGCAATTTTGCAGTTTGGATACAAACATTAACCTCTGATATGGGGCAAACTAACTTGAGGCTTTATAAATGTATAAAATTACTTTTAAAAATATAAATAAAACCTTGTGCAAATCCTCAAAACATCAATAATGTCTATTTAGTCAAATATTTTTGAGCAGTCCTTTAATCATCTAAGTTGATTACAGTTATTCTTAGGTAAATTCTTCCAGTTTAATATTTAGTTTGCGTTAAAAGTCGTGTAAAAAAGATTATATTTGATTTATAATACGAATTAATTGATATAAGTGTAAAATTCTGCTGTTACCAAATAATGTTGCTGATAAAGTGACAACGATTGTATTATAGCTGATTAAACAGAAAAATATTTACAGGATGTAACTACCTTTAATAAGGATACACACCTTGCAAACAAACATTGCATATCGCGAAACATTTTAATATGATTATTTAATTTTGTCCATAAATCTTTATTTTCTAGCAACATGTTTAAGTTCTTTATCAGCGTGACTAGACTTTAGTTTTCTATGGAAATATTTTCTATGTGGAAAAAAGACCAAAAACGTTAAAAACGAAGAAAATTTAATGTTAACTAGAATTTTAATCAATAATTTTAATATAAATAAACAGTTTACAAAAATATTCACCTTTACCTCCATAAAAATCATTAATATGGATTTTCAGTAATCCGGAATAGCGCTAATCCGGCGTGGAAAACATATCCAATAAATATGTAACGAGACAAAATTAGTTTCGGTGAGAAAAGTAGAAAATGTAAGTAAAATATGCAGATTCATATAGTTTTTGAAGCGTGGACTAACGATGGAAGTAAACAAGATTTTGCAATGAAAAACTGAATTGCAAAATAGTAAGAGAAAGAGATATAAAGGTACAGTACATACTTTGATGCAAAAACGTCCTTTCAAATATTTGACATTCTTGGCTACTTTTGTTAACTAATTTAGAATTTACTCAAAATATCGCTGCGATAACTGTCTAGACTCTAGACAACCGCATCATTCACACGAATCCAAAACTAAATATTAAAATAATAAAAACTAATAACTATTCTCTATAGAAAACAATTAAATTAATTATATTTACGTTGACGAAAAATCCGGTGTGACGTATGATGAATTAGCAAACGAGCTCTCATTAATATTATCATTCAGTGACGAACTCGACACGTGATACCATATCCTATGTGGAAATTCTTCGTGCTCTTTGACTTCTTGTCGTGATTAAAATGATGAGTGCTGCCACTTTTACTGGATAGGTTTGAAAGATTACTGTGAATTGAAGAAGTTTTTTCCAATTAAAGACGAGTTTTCGAATACAAAATTTATTCGAGCAATTAGGAAAAACCTCTTCCTGTCACTTTGTTGCAACATCGGATGACGTCAGACAGCTGCGATATCGAAAATTCTAAAAAGTTCCATGTTATGTTTATGTAAGGATTAAAGCATGAAAAATTTCCTTTTTTTTATCAAAATTGCTGTTATATCAACTAATATACATTGTTATTGCTTAAATTTGCAAAATAATTGATAAAATATTACAAAGTATATGCGGTAGAATATGCGAGATTTAAATTTAATTCTGAGATCAGGCGAAAAAGAATAACTAAATATAAAATAATAATTCTTTGCTGTAATTAATTAAAGAAATATAATTTATTTTCGTAAAATTATTTCAAGAATGATATATTTTAAATACAGACGAATCTAATTTTATTCCTGGAAACCTGTCGATCATCCTAAATCGAACTATTATTTTCGGAAGCAGCAATGTTACGATGTTATCATTCGTTTCCGTTCCTAAAAACTTGATTCATATAATAAAATAATCAAAACTGATAAAAAATAAAGAAAAACTGAATAAACTTCTAATACATGTTTTTATTATTAAAAAAAATGCATTCAATGTGAAAATAAAGCAGAGAAAATATATAATTCTTAAATTCAGTCAGTAGTGTACTGATAGAACATTATTTTACGATTTTCTATCTCGAGCATCAAGACTGACGAATAACAAAAATAATTCAAAAATTCTTAAAAATGTAACTGTAAAGAACAAAGAAGGGATGTGCTTAGTTTAAGCAGCAATTGCAAACTTAATGAGTTTGATATTGAGCATTTTCGGTTTTGAAATAAGACACGAATTCCGTGTTTCCAAGTCGTAAATGAGCGCTAAAGACATCAATTTAATATAGATATGTTTATCATCTATTATTCAGCCAATGTTGACAAATGATATCCTGGTGGCACACCAACCAATTTTAAATTTGTAATTTAAACAAAATTAGCGAATAAGAATGTGGTGGCTATCTTTAAATAAGTTTAGTGAAGTATCAGCATTCCACGAGTATCAGATTTGTAATGTAATCAGTTATTTAATAAAAATAAACCTGATATTTTACAGATGGCACACATTCTATACAAATGAACAAATATTTAATTAATTGCATAATGTCAATAATCTGAAGAAGAGCCAAATCATATAGTTCCTACCATTGAGGCTGTTTATGTTTCAATGATAGTTTACAAAAATTAGTATATTCAGAAGTAGCTTTAAATGTCAGCCAAGTAGATTCATATTTAAGGCTGACTGGACATCATAAATTCCTGAAAAAACTGCAGTTATAAGTAATATCACTTATAATTTTATGGTTGACAAGTTATATAACTTGTCCAGCATATTCCTTTAAATTTATTTTTCTTGAAAATTAAAAAAATAATAATAATTACAATATTGATATATCCCACGAGTGTTCAACCCGTCGATCGGAAAGCGATTTTTGGGCGATCTCTTGTTTATTCCTCCCAAGTTGATTCCTCAAAAATTAAAAAAATAATAATAATTACAATATTGATATATCTCACGAGTGTTCAAGCCGTCGATCGGAAAGCGATTTTTGGGCGATCTCTTGTTTATTCCTCCCAAGTTGATTCCTCCTCTTCAAAATTAAAAAAATAATAATAATTACAATATTGATATATCCCAGGAGTGTTCAACCCGTCGATCGGGAAGCGATTCTCGGGCGATCTCTTGTTTATTCCTCCCAAGTTGATTCCTCCTTACAAGTTTAATTAAAACTGAAAACATAATCATTTATACTTATCATTATTTTGTATTATTTTTTAATTCTTCTTAAGTGTATTAATATTGTTTATTTATTTTTCGTTAAAATTGTCAAATCAGTAATTTTCTTATTATTTGAAAGTATAAATATGAAAAATTTACAATATTGATATTGGGCAAAAAATTCTGTCGTGTTTCTGATCGACATTCTTGTCAAATTCCGCTTTTTCAAATACGAACGTCATAAAAAATCGAAACCAAAATACAAATGATTTGGATGATTGTCTGTGATTGGCCACTTCTTCACATAGACTTGACCAAGGATTAGGTAAAATGGATACGAAACTCCCATAGGATAGCATTAAACTCGTTTCTTACAAATGATTTGGATGATTGTTTGTGATTGGCCACTTCTTCACATCGACCTCACTATGAAAATATTGCCAGCTCCAAACTATGCCAAATTTAATTTTTTATTTTTTTAAATCAATCAACATTTCCTTATGAATTTGTAAACAATCTGTTGTTTTTTCTAACTTTAATTTTCCAAAATAGAGAAACAAATATTTTATTTCAATATACAGTATTTGTTTTATTTGTTGAATTAAAATAATTAAAAGTGATGAATAAATTTTTAAAGATACAAATAAGGTGTAATTTTTTAGTTTCTTTAAAGATTTTAGGGTGGGAGAATGGGTCCTTCGAAATGAGTGAGCTCATTTAACTGGATAGTTGTACGTAATCGAATATCAAGTTGGGAGAACGTTATCTATATAAGAGAGTAGATCCCAAATACAATAAGGCTGTATTCCACTTATCTACTTTAGCAGCCAATGGTAGCCGTCGACGCTTAACGGCAAACCAATTCCACTAGCTCTGTTCGATTTGACTACACCGTTACACTAGTGTAAGACGGTGTAGTACTGAGACATTCGATTTGGCCAGTGTAACTACACTAACGCGTTCGATTTATCGGTGTAGTGTAAAATTTCTACACTATTCTACACTGACTGGAGATATGGTGTAAGCAGTGTAGAAAGTAACGAGCAATTGTTTATATAACCGCCATCTTGCTAATCTTGAGCTGCTACACTACTTTATTCGTTTTGAGTAGAAAATAATCCTATACTGATGTACTAACTATACACTAAAAAGCTACACAATGCTGCCAGTGTAGTCAAATCGAATATAGCTACTATAAAAAGCATCACAGTAGTAGTGAAAAAATGACCAATAACGTAATCGGACTCATAGACCAATCCAAAGAGTTGTTACATTTTTCACATGTACAATTTATTCAACCAAAAATATTTCTTAATTAAATAAAATTTTCTGATACTACTTGAACTATTATTTTTTAATTTGATTATCAATTATTTAATAACAATTTGAAACATTCTTATGAATATTTTACTTTATCTTAATTATTAATTAATTTATTTATATAGAAAAATATATTACAAATTACAAAATTATTTATCCATATGAACTAATTTGTTACAAAAATACAATATACAATGTACAATATACAATATACAAAACCTTAAAATACAATATACAATAATGCTGATAAATAATCAGAATAATGCTGTAAAATATTAAGCAATGGCTATATTGATATAAATCTGTTTTTTATTTGAAATATGTTCCTTCTGTGTCGATACTGTGATGGGAGCAATCAAGTAATAAGCAAAACAATTTTTGGAACTTTGATTTCAGAATCCTGTCAAGCTTGTCACAATGGCTTTGATTATTTCACTATCATCATATTAGATTTCTTTCTTTGGCATTTTTAGTTTCATAAACAGAAAATAGGTGTATGGTGCTAAATCTGGTGAATAAGGTGGATGGTTAAAGAACCACACTTGTTATTGAGTTAAAAACTGCTTGACAACAGTAGTCTTGTGCTTACTTAAGGGCTGAACGTTTTTGCTCATTATAATACAGATATCGAAGTTTGAAATCAAACTTATGATTGAGTTCAATTTCAAACTTTGAAGTCATAAGCTGGAACAATAAGAAGTTAAAAATGTCCAAAATTTATGGTTTTCTCACTTCTAATGTTTTACTAAGACACTATAAACAGTATTTTTGTAGTTTTCTTTTTTTATGCCTGATTCTTGTAGATTTTTGTGTTCTTTATGATAAACATAAAGAACACAAAAACTACAAGAAATAAAGAAAAAAGGATGCTTTCTGTGTACCCTATTGTTATGTCACATAACAATAGGGTACACATCCTTTGATCCTTAAATCCATAGGGTATCCATCCTTGAATCCATTAAGTTGCATTGACTAATCACAGCATTAACAGATTTCATCACTATCATAAGTATGAGTGATTGTGAGTCAAAGCAGTTATAAGTTGAGGATTACCTGTATATGTTTATTACATAGGGTGCATATTCTTTTTTCTTTACTAATAAAGAAATGCATACTATTTTTCTTAATTGATAAAGAATATGTAAATTATTTTTCTTTACTGATAAAAGAGTGTGCAATTTGAAAAATTAGGAGATTATTAGTCCAAAGAATGTAGTTTACTAATGACAATAATATCAGTAACATTTATAATATTAGTTCTACAATAACAATGTAAAATGAGATAGCCTGAAAACTAAGAGATGGGTCTAGAATTCAATTCTGAATTCTTCAAATGGAGTTATTATTTTCTCTTGGCTACCTATCTGATATTAACAAATATTTTTACCAAGTTTATATCATGGTCACAGTACTAGAGCTGTTTAAAGCTCCTGTTTCTTATAATCATGAATCATCATCAAGCTTATATCAGAAATGTCAATATAAATAGATTGAAACTGTTTATCTCTGAAAATAATATTAATTGAAATTGCCTAGGTTTACTATTCTCAAATATCACCATTAGAAAATTTTAATGTGCCCACAAAAAATATTTTAATGTGTAAGTGGATTTAAAATTTAAAAAATTCTGGATATATATTATATGAAATCCCTATTCACTCTATAAAAATTTACAGTTTTAAATAAATTAACAGAAGCTATCAAAAAAAGTTATTGCCATAACATGATTATACTTTTTATAATTGAAATCGATAAATCTTATTTATTTAATTAAGGATATTTTTCCAAATAAAAATTAAATAGTAGTAAATTTTTGTTGCACTAAGAGAAAGATCAGTTAATGTAGTTAAAATTTAAGAACTTTTGGCTTAGGGTAGACTGCAAATATATTTAGTGCAATTAAGTATTATTATAATTTAGTAATAATATAATAAGTAATAATAAAATCTAATAATACTAATAAGTACAATTAAATATTATTATAATATAAATTATAATGCAAGTAAGTAATTAAGTTATTAACAAAGAGCCAATATGAGAATACTATACAGGTATCCCTCCTATAACAAGGTTTCGCTCTAACATAATTTGAAAATTGCAGAAACCCTCATATAACATGGTACTTCTACAACATGGTTCTTATTTAACACATTTAGAAAATTACGTTTACTCTCCTACAACACAAAACATTTTCATTAATTCTTGTAAATTCACACTAGGGACACAAAATACACACATAAAATGCCATCGTTGGGAAATACTTTGCTAAAATTAGTCATAAATGCAATTTTGCTAGTTTGCCATGAGAGGGACGATATGCAGTTTATTTTTGATTTCTATTTGAAATTGAGTTAATTGTGACCATTGAGTATTTTGTGTTCCAAATGTTCAGTTCTTGGATAAAAAATTAAATTTTTATTCTTTGATAGAGGAATGTGAAGGAACAGAAAAACTTTTTTATTCATAAATTTTTTAGGTATATGTTAGGGAAACAATCGTTCCCTAACGGGTGGTAACGGGTTAGATTACAAATTTTGTAAAGAGAGCAGAAGATAATCAACTTTAAATGCATGAAAAAGTTAAGAAAGTGAAGTTGATATTATTAAAGAAAAAAAAAAACATTCTTGTTTTAATGAAATAGTGATAAGGAAGATATAATCATCATATGAATGTTATATAGGCTGTATACTTTTTTCTTTCCTTTTGTTTTACGAATATTGTTTTTTTAAGGGCTTATGTATAAATTTCTTCTTTCTTTATGTTTCGTGTTATTAATATTCTCAATAAACATTAAGCTTCTTATGTGGAACTTAAAAAAGTTATTTGTTTTGAATTGGTTTCGGAATGTAACTCTCCTTTTTGTATTGGCTCTGGGTCTCATATAACATGGTTTGACACAACACGATGTTTTTCAGGAACCTATCTAGCATGTTATAGGAGGGATACCTGTATTATAAAAAATTTGTAAACAAATTAATTATCAGATTTTTGGATTTAACAATAAAATCATTAATTTTCTTCAGTATTCAGCTATTTCTGGAATAGCTTAAAAATAACAGCTAAAGCTAAAAAAATACAGAGTCCGCCAGAAAAATGTATACACTGTTTAAGAAAAAAAACCTATACAGTGAATTCTGCTTAATTGGGAAGCCACGTAATTGGGACAAATCTCAAAGAACAAAAACCAAACTAATAAACTAATACAAAATTTAAATGCTTAATTGGGACAGTAGAAGAAAATGAAATTTTTCAATTTTTGATATATTTTAGGGATTTTTCGAAAATATGGCTACACATACATACATTAATCTTTGCCAGGATGTCAAGAAAGGATTTTACATTCAAGTAAAATTGCTTGGCTGAATAAAATTAAAAGCCAGCCATTTAATACAAGCCATCATATACTTGCTGAAATAAACCAAAATCTACCATAGACACGTCTCCTACAAAAAGAAATTCAACTGCATAAGGAGTGGGCATTACAGAAAGAAATTCCAGGAACATCAAAAAGAAAGCATGATGGAAAGGATTCAGAAGACGAAGAAGCATTAGATCAATGGATTTCTATAGTTAGCGGACAAAGCGTGAATATCAGCGACCCAGTATTGAAGACGGAGATCGGTAAAACAACTAATAATAATTATTAGTTTTTTTACCATGTAATTAATAAATCATTAAAGTAGGTACCTAATTATTATTTTTTATCTATTATTTATTTACCTATGAATTACATATTTTATTTTAGAATTTATTCATTATTTATTTACCTACAAATTACATATTTTATTTTAGAATTTATTATGATGACAGCTGGACCAAAATGGCTTAGTCCCAACGTGTCCTGATCTGTAGAGAAGGATTCTTAGGTTACTTAATGTTGCCGGGGCAGCCGCTTAATTGGGCCAAAATGGAGATCGGAAGAGCGTCGTGTAGGGGCAAAATGGCTTGGCCCGACGTGTCCCAATTAAGTGGAATCCACTGTTTATATATATGCGCTTAGCTTGAAACAAAATGGCTTGGCCCGATGTGTCCCAATTAAGCGGAATCCACTGTATCAAAATAGCTTAGTCCCAACATGTCCCAATTAAGCAGAATCCACTGTATATAATTCAAATGCTTGGCCCGACGTGTCCCTATTAAGCGGAATCCACTGTATATCATATTTATTAATTACATTTAATTATTGTTCAAACATGTGTTATGAAGTGCTTACTTGAAGGTTTGTAACACATGTTTGATCAATAATTAAATGTAATTAATAAATATGATATATAGGTTTTTTTTCTTAAACAGTGTATACATTTTTCTGGCAGACTCTGTATTTAACAAGAATACAGACTTACTTAACATACTTTAAATGGTCAAGTTATTAATACTAAATTGCAAATTTCATAATTTAATAATATATAATCAATTTTAATTTTCTTTTAATAATTAAACATAATATAAATTAAAATAATGTAATTCATTATAGCATATTGTGAAATTCATTATAAAGTATTTTTATTATGAAAAACTTACTGCATTTCATTTTAATTTATTGAATATAGGATAATTTGCAACTGATTCAGACAGAGGGATAAAAACTAACCAGAAAATCTCTCTTCCAATCTCCCTGTTATATATCAGCATTGTTATTTTGTTAATCAATTTACATTTGAACTTCAATAATTTGTAAATAAATACAGTGAAACCCTGATTTTGAAACTTTTCGGGGACCGGCCCGAAAAGTTGAACGAGCCGGGAAAACGCACGAAACGGGAAACTCTGATGACGTCATTCATGGTTACATAATAAAGTTGTTGAATTCAGTTATAAATAACAATTCTTGTAGATTTAGAAACGATGAGTACAAAGAAAAAATCTTGTACTTGAAGAATTGTAATCAAAGTTTAGAAAATGAGTATTTTTTAAATAATAATTGGACAGAATTTTCAATGGTACATGTAAAAGATAATTAGAGTTCTCATTAAATACACCACTTGTAGCAGTATATAAAATTGTAAAGTTTTTAATTACACTGACAATAACGTTTTCGATCATCATCAGTTGTACAATAGTACAACTGATGATGATCGAAAACGTTATTGTCAGTGTAATTAAAAACTTTACAATTTTATATACTGCTACAAGTGGTGTATTTAATGAGAACTCTAATTATCTTTTACATGTACCATTGAAAATTCTGTCCAATTATTATTTAAAAAATACTCATTTTCTAAACTTTGATTACAATTCTTCAAGTACAAGATTTTTTCTTTGTACTCATCGTTTCTAAATCTACAAGAATTGTTATTTATAACTGAATTCAACAACTTTATTATGTAACCATGAGAAAAATCATGTGAGAGTTTTTTATTTTCAATGTAGAATGAATTAATTTCGATTTAGATACAATTCTTCTTTATTTGACTTCTAAAAAACTTGGCAAAAGTGTTGAATTGGTTTAACTAGAGGCATCAAAAGAAATACCAATTTCTGGATAAACATATGCAAACCAAACACAATTCCAAAGTTTGGAATGTGTATATATTCATTTATTAATTGATGGAAAATGATTTTTGTTGGAGAACTATAAAACTTTTGCCCATCTCTGATCTATAATTGCATTTATTATATAAATTTTTATACAATACAGCATAATCTTGACTAAGAAGCCTAGCTAATTTTATTTTATATTACATATATGTAAACACACAAATTTAAAATTAATTTGAACTTTATAATAAACTTAAATTTTAACAATTGTGTTTGAGAATTCTTAAGTAAAATTCTCAGAAAATTCAGGAATTTAAAAAAAAATCCTATTAATTCATATCTTAAAAATTTCATAGCGATAAATTAATTATTACGGCCCTGAAAAGTCTTTGAATAAATAAGCCAAGTGGACAATTTTCATGGTTTATCCATGTCACTTCTACTAATTTTATATTTCAAAAAGAAAATTATATGAAACTAATCAGAGAATAATACTTAAAACAGGCATATAAAATCTAAAGTAATACATCGATCAATAAACTGTACAAAAGCAATATTATTGCAATTTTAAATATTTCTATTGTTGTAGATGCTGTCATGTTGTGACATAGGCTGATTTATGATGATGTTCACATAGGCAAAGCCAAAACAAATTTTTAATTTTTAACCCATTCAGCAGTTCACCAGAGTAACAATGACATCTACTGATACTAATGATATATATAGGGAGTATAATAGAGGATATGAATAGATACTTACCCCTATATCATTCCCCAAAAATCCCACCTTCACCTAATGGCCAAAGATGATAGAGCTTTCTTAGAAAATTACGTAGCCAAAATATTCAAATATAGTGACATATAAAAAATAAGCAATCATATAGGCTAAACAGCTCAATATACCTCTTTATAAGACTAGGCACAAAAATTCCATTTCTGAAATTTTTGTGTCCAAACACAAGACCGATTTAGCTGATAAATCAACAAACTGTTTGTGTGCATTGAAAAGCTATTTTGATAAAAACTATCAATAATTGTAAAACAAATATTATTATTTTTCAATATTACTGAAATGTAACTTATTTTTTCAATATAATTAAAAAATTAAATATAGCGGTACCTCAGTATATGTCTTTAATCTGTTCCAGATCCTTGGACTTATACCAAAGGATTTTTTCCCATAAGAAATAAAGAAAAAATGATTAATCCATTCCCATGATAAAAAAATTTTTATTGATATTGGCATATTATACATTGATGGAATTGTACAAAATAATTTAAACACTGCTTAATACTAAAATACATAAATACAAAAGCAATTACAGTAGATGAAAATAAATGAAAATTTAATCTCACTACCTAGCAAGAGTTGAATGCCTACGGATTGTGCTGAAAAATGAAGAGAAGGAGATGTTATTGTTTGGAAGGAGAGTCCGCTTCCAATAAAACTTAAGGAATTTGAAATTCTGGTGTTTTTTGCTTTCTATTTTATGTCTCTTTTCTCTACTTGGACCTTGTTGAGGCTAACTGGGTTTGAATTTTACTAAAAATCTGTCCAAAGAACTTTGCTT
The DNA here is from genome assembly GCA_000484575.1 of Olivierus martensii. Taxonomy (NCBI): domain Eukaryota; kingdom Metazoa; phylum Arthropoda; class Arachnida; order Scorpiones; family Buthidae; genus Olivierus; species Olivierus martensii. The sequence continues at coordinate 34,173 of AYEL01084994.1, forward strand.
CTGCCTTCTCTTCTGGATGTTTTGGAAATATCACCCCAACAAAGTTTGGGCTTTGTTGGGGTGATACTTCTCTGCAAGTTTTATATAAGGAATGTATTTTTAAGAGAACACACAACAGACTCATATAAGTTCTAGCATGCAAGTCAATCATATTCCAAACAAAGATCATATACCAATCAAAATTTTTCATATCCAAATAGGACATATGCCAAGTTGGACTTATTCCAAAGCAGACTTATACTGAGGTACCACTGTATAAAACAAATATAAAACAATCCAATATTTTTGGTTTTCATTTTGTATGATTATTTCTGCTTTATTTTGTTTTTATCCTTATTAAAACAGATTTTTTTTAACTAAACATTTTTTTAGAATCTCGAAATTCTTAGGAATTTCTGAAAGGGAATCTCAAATCTCAAGAAATAAATTAATTACTAATTCAGGAAATCCTGAATCTCAAGAAAGCAAAAAATTTGGGAAAACACAGTTGTTGCTTAAGTTTTCAAGAAAAGTTCAAATTTTATCATTACTGATATTTTTAATGATATAAATTGAATTTATTTAAATAGCTCCTTCATAATGCAGTACAAGTTACCAGTGTTTGACTCGTGTTTATATTTTATATAAAAGTTTTATAAATTTAATTTACTAATAAATTCATAATTTTTATACTTTAAAGTAATCATTAACAATATAGTATTTTAATAGTAAATAGTGAGAAAGTAAAAATCAATCATTTATGATATCAATGGAAAGAATAAAATAATTGAAATATTTTTTTTAATTAAAATATTCTTAATTTTAATTAAATACAGCATACATAATAATAAAAAATAAATAAAATTTTGTAATAGAGTTATTTTATATGCCAAATTATAAAAAATGTTGGATTACATGGATTGTATGGCAAATTTTTGAGCCAAATTGAGTTTTATTTTGAAGCCTGAACAGAGTCAAGTTTTATTTTTGAAATGATTCATTTTGAGTTTCAAACAGCTCTATTTTGCATTCATTTCTTTTATTTTTATATTTACATGGAATGTTTGAAATTCTATTTGGACTATTCTTGTACTTATGATTTAATTTCATTTTTATTCCATTTGTTTAATTATAATGTTTATTTTTCTTGTTATTGAAGATAATTCTTTGTGAGTCAATAAATACTTTATTTTTTTATATACCACAGAATTTCTGCTAATATATATTAATTGAAAAGACTTATTAAATAATTTATTTTTAATTTAATTAATTATTTATCTAATTTTATTGTATTGTTAATAAAATTATATTTTTATACATACCTAAATTTAAATTTTAATCCCTTGTTTAATGCTAAAGGCATTTTTGGTTCCATATATAAAAAAGAATGAGGATTTCTAAAAGTGAAAACTTGACTAGATAATTGAGAAATGTTCTCTGTTGTACAAATCACATGATGGAACAGATAAATCAGCAAACAAGCAACAAAGTTTCTGAGCATGATGTTTCTTGAAAAATTATATTGATCTGTAAAAGCAAATACTTTATTTAAAAATTAATGATAATATTTACTAAAACATAAAAATTTTCATATTTTGTAATGACATTATTAAATATTCTATGCAATGTATATTCTCAATATATCCTTGATTTCTTGAATCTTGCTGATATATCCTTGATTTACAACAGGTTCAGTTTGAACTCTGCCACTGTAAATCAGAAATGTCCAAAATTTGCCATTAATAATTTAATAATAAATATTGGTAGAAACTGACTATTGGGTCAGTATTTTTAAACATTTTTAATCAGTATTTTAATTAAAATATTTGTAAATATAATAATTTGTCAGTATTTTAAATATATGATCAGTATTTATAAAAAAATATCAGTATGTAATAACATTAACTCTCAGTAAAGGCTGCTGCCATTAGGGGATCAGTTAGATGTACTGATAAATATATGGAAGTTATACTAATGGTTATACCCAGATTCACTTCAAGAATGTCCTGAAGTTAATACGACTTACTGCCTTTTACCAAATTTACAAGGAAAGGTGAGATATTCGGGTCACCAATTTTCTTCAAACTTTGCAAATTAGTAGAGGATCATATACACAATAAAATCTTAAAGTAATGAAGTGCACTCTCAAGAATTCGTATTTAAAGTTTTTAATAACAACTTATATAATAGTGTTTTTTACATTGTCAGTATGAGCAAGCGTAGCATAGTTGTTAATGTAAACACCTATGATCTGATTGAATAGTGGTTTGGGATTCAAATTTTTTAATTTTCACTATTTTTTATATTAATATAAAAATTATTTAATATTTATCATCATATAAAATATTATCATTATTATATTATTGATGAAGTATTTTGTGATGATGTAAATCTGCCAAAATGTCAAAATTATTCCACCAAAAAATGTATTGCAATCTATCAACACTTGTGACGCATATTTCCATCGAGAAATTTAAAAATTCCAGCATTGTTCATATTTAATTGAAAACAAACATGAAATGGCATCTTGAGAAGACAATAAAAATTTTTTCCATTGTACACCATTAATTGTTAGTACCAATCTTTTAGCAACCGAAGCTCTTTCAGTTGATTGATTAAACATTTTTTTACTTTAATATTATATTGTAAGTTTCTTTTATATATGTTAATATTTAGTATTTTTTTGATAATTCGTTAAGTAACAAAAATATATTATTTTGCATTTTTATGTTTTGTTCTTTAATATAATAAACCTTTTTTTTATACACATATTTTCTCTCATTTTATAATAATAAAAAGTTTTGCTCCAACAAAGATACTAACCAGTAAAAAATACCAACTAAAAATATTACTGAAATTTTATTATACTGACAAAAATTTAAATTTTATTGACCAAAAAACAGAATTATACCAACCAAATAAACAAAATTGTACTGATAAAATGCAATTTGATATTGACATTTAATTTGCAAAATACTTACCATTAATTAATAAAAATACTGACATTTGGAATTATGAATGTGAAATTGTAATATTTATTTAATAATATGTACAGATCAAAAGAGAAAATGGAATTTCTCAAATAGTGTCTCTTTATAAAGATCTTACAGAGTATGCTTATTGCTTATTTTTATTCCGATTTTACAATAAAAAGATCTATATTATAAGTAGAAATAAATTTTTAATGGCAATGTAAGCCTAAGGCCATATTATTTTCAAAAATTACACAGCAATTGAATAGTGTTTTGTAAAATGAAAGTTCAAAAGATTTATCAAACTACTACAGAGATATGCATAGGCTTGATGAATTGGGGATTTATTATGAACCATTCCTCTCAAATATCAAAAATAGTAGTTATATTATATGCCTCTGTATTTCATAAATTATTGTAATATCCCTTGCAAAGTTATTGAAAGTGCTATATTACATGTACAGTATTTTGTTTTCATCTTTTATAAATAAACTAAGTCCTGGTTTAGATAAAACAAATAAAAAACAACAAACTTATTTTTCAAACCAAAAAATTTTAAATAAAATATTTTTGAGTATCTATCTATCATCAATATATTACAAGAAAACAAGTGTAAAATTCTCTACTAATACACAATCTTAACCCCAACCAATAATGATAAATAATTCCACCCTTTCCCCTACTGAAAATAAAAATCTCATATGTATATAAATGGAACCACTGTAATGAAATCACCATAAGATAAATAAATTGTAATCAGCTCAGGCTGATACTATTCCATTTATTTTGTAATGATTTCTTTAAATCAGCAGTCTCAAACTCATAGGCCTGTGATATTTTTTTATTGTCCACATCAAATTTATAATAATTGCAAAATATATAGAAGATATTGAAAAAAAATCCACAACTATTTTTCATGAAATAATTGAAAATTATTAAACTTTAAAGTATTTTGATAAATTATATTGAAATTCAGTACAGTAAAATAGATTTATAAGTTAGAAGTGGAAGTTTTATATCGAAAAAATTCTATTACAGTGGGTGATCGGTTAACGAACAGTTCGGATAATGAACACTTTTGCGAAAGATTTTTATGTTCGGTTAACAAACACATGTTTGGATAACGAACACCTCACAGAACAAATTGTGGGACCCGCGGACTGACGGAATGACAGGTCAGCCAGATGGCTGCATGGTAAAGCTGTGGCTTTCCACCTGGAGGATCTGGAGGTCCCATTCCTCCAATTTTTCAAGAGGGATCTGGGCCCGGCCAGTTAAAACCCATCCTTCAATCTTCCGGTTGACTCCATCATGGGTGTTGATCTGCCTGTAATGATGGCGACTCTATAAGTGGCCACCGCCAGATAAAAATATTCAATGAGGATATTTCGGCTTAACTAACCTAATGGAATGACAGGCTTAGACTTTGCGAATTCATGCACTTATGGGTAAGGATGTAAGAACAGTAGTTTTTCCCCATTAAAATGAACTCTGAGACAATGTAAAACAAATCAAAGTTTTATTAAAAAAGGTAAGAGAGAGATTTTACAATATTTTGGTATTAGAATGGCACCCATACCTGGTTGAGGTCAATAGGCTGGGGGGATCTCTACCATGACAATGCTATTAATCACTTCCGAAAAATCCTGAAGGAGAAAGAAAAGCAATCGATATTGGACAGATTCTTTATCGGAAAATAAACATATAGATAAAAATGCAAGACTATGTATGTATATATTACTGTTATTATATATAAATACACATAGTATGAAATTATATAATTTTTATTTATGTTTTTTTGGATCTCTGGAACGAATTAATTAAATTCCCATAAAAACCTATGGTAAATTGAGGATTGGTTAACGAACAATTTGGATAACGAACATTGTCTTGGAACAGATTATGTTCGTTAATCGATCACCCACTGTATTTATGAAATAGCTTTATAATTTTAAACATGAATTGTGGCATATCATTAAAGAAATTAATTTGTAGCTTCGGTCATTTAGCTGAAAAGTTGTTGTAAATTAATTTGTAAATAATCAATCTTTCAAATAATTTAGCTCATATAAAATTTTTTTCCCATAATGAATTAATTTTAAATGTGGCTCTCCAACCAACCAAAGACGCTAAAGTAACCCTTTGAAGAAAATGAGTTTGAGACTACTGCTTTAAATGTTGTTTATATTTTGTAATAAGTTTTATTTTATTAAGAATGAAATATATATATAATTAAAAGTAAAAAAAGCATGACATTAAATAAAATTTTATCTCATATTTAATTTTAATATTTGAAATTAATTTTAACTTTATAAAAATTATATGAATATTGTTATCACTAAAGATAAAAAGAGTTAATTATTTTTCTCTAAACCTATAGATGTTTCAATAACATTGAAGTGCGGTAAGTGCTATAGTTTGTTATTGATTTTAAAGGAGTAAAAGCAGTGATTTTTAAGGAATGTATCTATAGATGTTTTTTATGAGTTCTTATAAATACTTTATTTAACAAATGTAATAAATTATTTTAATAATTCAAACAATTGATTTTTCCTAATATTTAGTAGTAATATATCACATATTCAAAAGTTAGAATGAAAGAATATATAAAGTAAAAGCTTTTTAAAACAAATTTTTAGAATCAGATTAAAATACTTCTTCAGTTTATATAGCTGGCAAGTTTACATACTTTCTGATGCTAGTATTTAAAGTAATATATATTATAAGCCAAAGTTTTTTTTATTATCTAATTTTAATCATTAAATACATTCTTGAAAAGATTAATATTCATTTATGTAAGGTATTTTTGTTATGTAATTTTTTATATAATGTTATCATAGATAAAATTTCTTAACTATCTAATAATCTAACTATATAATTTAAAATATTCTTTACTTAAGTATTTTTATTTTTTACAAGTCACGATAAAATTACCAGAAATAAAAATAAAATAATAATAAATTTCTATATATATTTACTTAAATCATAAATATAGGTTGTTATATACTGTATATTTTTATTTCAGAAATTCTTTCATTAATTGAATATTTCGTCACAGTTAATTATACAATTTTATGAATTGCAATAAGAAAACTGAAGTATGCAACAAATTCAAAACATTAAATTGCTGTATCCAAATTGCATCACGTCAATTCGCTCATGACATTCCACAACATAACAATTACGCTATTATAGTTAAAATAGATACAATTAACTGTGGAAATTACATAAAAAAAGAGCTGAATTTCAAAAATGCATTGATTATTAAATTGTTGATAATCACTTAAACGATATAACACTATACAAATTTATTTAACTGTACCTTTTAACCTTTGGCCTCTACTTCATTCCACTTTACCGGTCCGGTTATTATGAATAGGAAACCAGTCAATTAAATCGACCAAACATATCTATTTAATGCAGGATATCAGTCATACGCGATGTTATTGTTTTCGTCCTTGACATCAGTCATCTAAAACGTAAAGAATTCGTTGTAACAAATGTTCAATTCCCAATAGACACCATTTTTTTCATTGCTTTATTTACTGATACAATCGTGGATACAATACTGTATTTAATTTAATTTACGTTTCAATATACAGATGGCGCTTAAAAAATTCTGCAATCATCTGATCTGCGTGTTTTGTTCTTCAAAGAAAAAATACAGAACTTTATTTTTGTCTACTCGGGATGCCTAACTTTCATTTCGTAACAATCTAAATCGCACCAGAGACATTCTCTCGTATCAAACACGTTGATTTAAACGAGAACCGCGATATATTAACACGTCAAAATAATTATGCTTTTTACATTTAGTTTTGAAATTAGGAAAAAAAATTGTTTAAAAATTTATGATTTCCACGATTAATTTAAAATTTTTCAAACACAAAATATATAGAATCTTATTAAAAACGCTCTTATTACTTCTCTTATAATAAAATACGATTTAAAATAAAAAAAATAATAATAACTATCTAAAACGGTAGTTAAATACGAATCGATTTTTTATCCCATTAAACAAAAGAATTAAAACTAAATAATATAGTTATTTTAAAAAAAGATGAAAAAATCATAATTACCAAATAATTTTCTTCAGACCTGAATACGATCTTCTTTAATTAGATTTTTACTTGTTCTTAAACCTGTTGATCAAGTCATAAATTCTTGGAACATGAGGTCAATATTTTTATAATCATTTTAAAATTTTTACGTAGGAACAGAAGTATTGTATAAGTTTTCGGAGAACTAAAAAATTTTTGCTTTAGGAAATAGGATTTCATAAATTCTGTAATGATAATTATAGATTCTGATCAAAATGAATTGGTAATAATGTTTTTAAATTATAATAAAATTATTATTATTATTAGATATTAGCATTTAATTCAAAATGATCGTCGAAAGCAGAAGTAAGTAAAGGCTATGGTATTCTCCAAGTAAATTAGAAAAATACAGTAAACTATCGTATAACGCGATGAAAAAATGGCGACTAGTACTCATACAACGCTATAAGTAGTCTCGTATAACGCGTAGGGGATTTTTTTTAACATTACTTATTTGTTACTTATAATATCCGTTGATTGTAATAAAAACTAAACGATGTTTACTTCGTTTCCATGACAACTTTTTCATCGGGTTATACAAATACGCCTTTTCGGAGTCCGGGGTCTACTTGTATATAATATTTTTTTAAAATTTACTTAACTGTATTCGGTTTTGTTTTTCCTTTATTAAAAGAAATATTCTTTAAAACAAGTTAATTAACATTCTGCACACAATAACATCATATTCGAAACTAACGCACATCTTCAGTAGCAGTATGGGTGCGTTTTTAAATTCAACACTCTCCATCAGTGATGTAAACCTTGTTCGTTAAACTGTTTGTAAATTCATCAATGACGTCACTGGTGTGACTCACTGATCACTGTTCAACACTAACTCACTACAAAACCATAGAATTTATTCGGTTGATGCTGATGGACACAGATTTTGACGTCATTTTTTAAGATGGCTGCTTCCATGCGAAAATGACGTCACCGGTGTGACTCACTGATCACTATTCAACACTAACTCACTACAAAACCATAGAATTTATTCAGTTGATGCTGATGGACACAGATTTTGACGTCATTTTTTAAGATGGCTGCTTCCATGCGAAAAATAAATGTAAAGATTGGAGAATCAGATTATGTTCTGTTTGTTGATAGACAGAATATTTTTATATAATATATTTTTTTGCATTTGAAAAAATAATTTCCTATGTCGATATTAAAAAATTGACTAGTAACAGAAGATAAAATAACATCCAAATAGTCAGCCATCTTGATGCGCAAGGGTTGAATTTAAAAACAGAAAGCTTTAGCACCGTTTAGCACCCATCGATGGGTTGTTATCATGTCATTTTAGATGTACATTAGTGGTGGAGAGTATTGAATACAGATTTCTATTCCATAGATGGCCTGGTTCTATTGTTTTCCCCTTACCTTTCTGACGCTGACCAGAAGCCGTTGAACAAATGAAACCGCTGAACAAAAGCCGGAGTCTACGTTTGCTGAGTCGTTAGTTGAATACATTTCTTTCTATTTATGATTGCTTTTTTTTTGCGTTATTGATATATATTGTTTAGCACATGGATGTAAGAATGAGCAAATATGATGTGATAGAAGGTAGGAAATGCTTTTCATTTTTAAAGATTCTACTGTCACTGCTTAAAATAAGAAATTGATGTTGTTGTTGTATTTATAACAACTGTATTCGATTTAATAGATAATTAAAGATATGTAATAATTTAAGATTGAAACAAATTCTAAGCTTAAACATTAGAAATATTCAATAAGCATTCATATATCCATCTATTTTATCGCATTGTGGCAGGTAAATTAAAAGGTTACCTTATATTATTTTGTATTAATAGTGCTATTTTTTGCTATTAATAGTGTAATTATGTTCTTGTTTATTATTTGATTATAATCTTTGTCAATAAAATAAAATTTTATT
>AYEL01084995.1:0-29970 GCA_000484575.1 Olivierus martensii
GTTAATGTAACGTTTTCAAACCCTGTTTATGAAATTGGAAAGAGCAAAGAATAGTAAGGATAGCACATTCAATCAGAAATAGCAATTATTTATTTCTGTACAAACAAAAACTGAAAACATAAGGTGGACAAAAGTATTGATGCCTTACAATTAATATTTAATATGCCCACCTTTAGCAGAAATTACAGCTTGTAATCATTTTTGGTAGCCTTCAACAAGCTTCCTACAAAAGTCTATGTCAAGTTTTGTCTATTCCTCTTTACAAAACCTTTTTAATTCTGCTATGTTCTTGGGGTGGCGATCCTTGACTTGGCCAAATCTGGCCATCAAAATAAAGTCAATTTACCATAGCTTTGAACGTACATTCGTGAAAGTACTTCACCATTGATCCCACCAGTAATGTATTCACTTTAAACAATGAGCAGGCCATCTATGTATAGAAATCTGTGGTGTTGAATTTAAAAACGCACCCTATGCGATCAGTGTTGGAACTTAAAGACAAGTTTAAATTTGTATAAAATCATCTTTAAGTTCCAACATTGATCGCATAGGGTACGTTTTTAAATTCAACACCACAGATTTCTATACATAGATGGCCTGCTCATTGTTTAAAAGCGAATACATTACTGGTGGGATCAATGGTGGGGTACTTTCACTACAGATCCATTGTTTAACCGATATTTAATAAATTTTGAATTTGGGTATTTCTTAGATATTTCAGATTCTTTGAAAATTTTAGCACAATCATGTTTTAATATAAAAAGGGATATGAGACTTCCTTATTCGTAAAATTCTCTACAGATTGCATTGTTCAACTGCTTTTGATCAAATTTGGAATATAGCTTTAGTTAGGTTCATTTAAAAACTATATTTGACGACAGAATCGGAAGTCAGTATTGAGTCTATGGGAGCGGCGTATTACCAACTTTTGTGATGGTATTAATACGCACAATACGCAATTGGTATTAATACGCAAATAATAGTTGATTTCGGCGTAAAATGTAAGAGTCAGAACCATGGTAAGAACGGTGTTTATTTTTACGTAATCTGCCTCCTGGGTTTTCAGTTTCGAATAAACAATTCAATGTAGTTTGTTTCGTTTGAATCATGCAGCCTTTCGAGAAATATTTAAATTTACAACTCTCTGCCATTTTAAAACAGTTAAAATCAATTGGATGTGCAGAACATCATTGCGCATCTGATCATCGTATATATATTATAAGCATGCAGATAATTTACGACCTGTTAAAATCAAGTTAATATCGTAATTTGGCCGGATTGGCCGCGTGGAAACGCTTCGGCTTTCCACTCTGGAGGACCCGGGTTCGAGTCTCGAGTCCCACCTCTTGAAAATATTTATCATGGGGCCGGGCCCGGCCCATCGATCCCCGTCCTCCGCAATCCGGTTGACCCCTCCGCAGGGGTGGGCAGCCAGTGGAAGGGCTTGTTTCGCCCCGTCACTTAGTATTCTCCCTGAATGGAAAGTGGCGTCATCTGTTAACAAAAAATATATCGTAATTTTATTCGAAACTTATAGCTTATTTGCCAAAATTGTCATTATGTTATTGCAATTTATTGTAACATCGCGAATAATTTAATGGACTATATCATCGGCGTAATAATATAAATGAACTTCGGCTCTCCCATAGACTCAATACTGACTTCTGATATTGTTATCAAGTATAAAAATTTTTGGTCATGTTCAAAGTAGTGCTGAACATCGATGTTCGATGTTTTTTCTGTTTATGTAGTAGAATTGATGTTGGCATTAAATAATATTACATAATATTTTTATAAATGGAATTTTTTAAATTGGTGATGATTTTTATTTTTTTTTTTTAGTTTTGCATTAAGAAAATCGAACAATCCATCTGGCAATATTGATTTAGTGCTTATATTCGTCATGTGAGACACTATCATATCGTCATTTAATTAATATTTGAAACGCTTTTGGTTTTTTTTTATTTCAAAGTATTTATAATTTTGTAGCTCAGTAAGTTTGCCTCTGAAAACCTTTCTGTGGCAACATTTTGCTAAAAATAAAAGTAATTCTGCAACTTGTTGCCAAAATAATAAAAAATGGGGAAGGTATCAATACTTTTATCCACCACTGTATTATTCAAAAAACTGAAAACTAGTAATAATACCACGAATTTAAAGTTTCATTTTGAAAGCAAACAACCACAACTTCTTGGAGTTCAGAAAGGCTTGCAGACGGAAGAAAAACGCTATCAAGATACTCTCCGTTCAACTTAGTCGCGACCATCGACGCAAGTACGCCTGCGCTAACTGAACCAGTCCAGTGACAAGGTGGCCGTGGACAAAATAGGGATGACAGCTTCGCACATCGATGTTTTCAAACGCAAGATAACTGAAGCTGAATGGAAGTTTATTGTAATGTCGAATGCTAAATGATTAATCTCGATGTTGGAAATAGTATATTTAATAGAACTTAATATAATATTAATTCAATATTCCCACCCATCATTATATCGACTGCGACTCTCCCTTTCGCGTTTGGACTCATCCACCTTACCTAGGCGCGGCTTTCGTGGACGGACAATACTGACGAAGCATAGTCACCCAGGAAAACAAAAAAAAAAATTCTTAGACGTTTAGGAGCATCGAGGAGTTCAAATCAGGTAAATCATTAGAAAATAAGGTAAATCGAGCTCTTAAATTTATGGTGTGTAAAGACAATAAGCCATTCAGTATTTGGATCGTGAAGATTTTCAACATTTCGTAAAGAAAATAGCATTTTCGTACAAAATTCCTTCCTGATCAACGATTAAAAGATTAATTTCCAATAAATATAGTAATATGGTATCCGTAGTCAAATAACAGCTCAAACAGAAATTTTGCTTATTGACAACTAATTTATAGACATCCAGAAGAGGAGTTACATTAATTTGACTGTCCACTTTATAGATGAGGGAAATAATTTATGCAATGTAACATTGGATGTTTTTATATTGAAAGAACGGTATATTAGCGAGTATCTAGCTAATCACAGATTAGTTGAGAAAGATAGGACACTCTCATACTCTATTATATACAAGAAACGAACGAAACGCCTCTATGGAGAGTACTTGAAATGAACTCAATTATTAATAAAAATGATGTTTTAATCTATTGAAAGTTTTAATTATAAAAGTTTTTTGTAATAAAACTGCCATAAGATTCGTAGAAACAATAATAACCGACCTTCTACTATCTACAACAAAAGTGAAATGAGTAACGCCCATGGTAACGCCAGGTACTGCCAATAGTGGCAGCATCTTCGAATAAGCGAAGTGTCCCATCTGTATCAACTAATCTGTGCTAGCTAATAGACTAAAGCTGTTGATAAAATACTGGGAAATAGATGAAGAATATGTCAATGCAGCTGTTACTGACAATGCACCAAAACAAAAAAAAATCGATGTTACGTTACCTTTCGATGGTTTTATCGATGTTCAATACTAGTTCAAAGACATACCTAAATAATAGTGGGAGAGTGTTAATGACAAATTTGTCAATTGTGGATTCAACTAAATAAAATCTGCAGATAAGTATTGATTTTCAATTGAATATATAAAAATTTATTATACGATAACGACAATCGCTTCTTTTATATAAAAATATAAAGATTTTTGAACCTTATTTTTTCATCGAATAATCAAGAAGAAAATTTCAAAAAGGCTCCTCATACAATTCATGAATTAATTAATTAAAAATTTAAAAATATTTATTTTTGAATTGAAGAAAAAATTCAGAAATGTAACATAATATTGTATAAAATATTAAAAAGATACATTTATACAGTCGTTTATATGCTAAAATACATAATAAAATAAAATTTCTTTGCTATATCTTCAATTAAAACCATGATTTTTTCAGGAATCGTCCATCTTTATTGTTCAGCCTAATGTTCTTATAAATTCAAATAATAACTAAGCTAGAAAACTTCGATATATTACTATTTATTAGAGACCGAAAATAATATTTTTAACAGTTATCACTCGCAAGTTTTTAAATAATTTGACCAAATCGTTAATCAACTACTTGTTTTTTGTGATTTAGATCTGTACTATTGCCCGAAGAACTTTAGAATTATGCAGATTCAAGAGTTAAAGCAAGCCAATCACAATTGAACATGCGAAGAAATAATCAATCCCAATCGAGAGCGACACAACGCGTGACAAGGCGCTTCCCGTACTCAGGGCCGGAATGCATTTTTGGGGGCTTTAGGACAAACAAGGTTTTGGGGCCCCTAAAAATTCAAATCAGCTACGTCTAATTTTAAAGGCTCCTTATACGGCGCTTCCCGTACTCAGGACCGGAATGCATTTTTGGGGGCTTTAGGACAAACAATGTTTTGGGGCCCCTAAAAATTCAAATCAGCTACGTCTAATTTTAAAGGCTGTACCTAAAAATTCAAATCAGCTACGTTTAATTTTAAAGGCTCCTTATAATCCTAAAAATTCAAATCAGCTACATCTAATTTTAAAGGCTCCTTATAACGAAGGAACCTTTAAAATTTTACTTTCTATCTAGCACTTTAATAAAAACCTTAAAATTTTACTTTCTATCTAGCACTTTAATAAAAACCAATTTTTTTCAGCTACGTTTAATTTTAAAGGCTCCTTATAATCCTAAAAATTCAAATCAGCTACATCTAATTTTAAAGGCTCCTTATAACGAAGGAACCTTTAAAATTTTACTTTCTATCTAGCACTTTAATAAAAACCGAATCTTTAAAATTTTACTTTCTATCTAGCACTTTAATAAAAATCCCTTCTTATTAAAAGTTTATAAAAGTTGAAAATTGATTGATAGTTTTATTTATAAAAGTTGAAAATTGATTGATAGTTTTGGGGCCCCTAGGATGTGACGTTTAATTTTAAAGGCTCCTTATAACTTATAAGGAACCTTTAAAATTTTACATCTATCTAGCACTTTAATAAAAACCCATTTTTTCTTATTAAAAGTTTACAGTTGAAAACTGATTGATAGTTTTAGGGCCCCTAAAATCGCGGGGCGCTAGGACGCGGCTTAGTCAGTCTATAGGTAAATCCGGACCACAAATTAGTTGAGACAGATAGGACACTCTCATAGACTCTATTGTATACAAGAAATGAACGAAGCGCCTCTATGGAGAGTACTTGAAATGAACTCAATTATTAATAAAAATGATGTTTTAATCTATTGAAAGTTTTAATTATAAAAGTTTTTTGTAATAAAACTGCCATAAGATTCGTAGAAACAATAATAACTGACATTCCACTATCTACAACGAAAGTGAAATGAATAACGCCCATGGTAACGCCAGGTACTGCCAATAGTAGCAACACTTTCGAACAACACAAGTTCACAAGTGAAGTGTCCCATCTGTCTCAACTAATCTGTGATCCGGCCCTGCCCGTCCTCGATGATGATTGGCTAGTTTTAAAGGGTACTAACTCGAAAAAGGTGCCATTTAGAACATAATTATGTTCATTGACATTTTCCATTTGTTTCGGTGCTCTCTATCAATACGCAAAACTTTATAACGAAGTTTTACTTCATCTTGTGCATAAAAAATGAATATTACAAAATATAAAAGTTATGAATATATATTGTATTTTGAGTTATTCTTTTTTTAATAACAACAACAATAATTTACATAATACAACAATATTTATTTTAATATAAAAAAGAATAAAACATCATAAATAAAATTATTTTGTACTAGCAAAGTGTACCCCATGCCGGAGATAATTTGTAAAACATATACGGTATATTAAAAAAATAATTTGATTTTTAAATAATTTCTTTGAAATAACTTCTATTTATTTTGTACTAGCAAAGTGTACCCCATGCCGGAGATAATTTGTAAACCATATACGGTATATTAAAAAAATAATTTGATTTTTAAATAATTTCTTTGAAATAACTTCAAGATAATTTATATGTTAAATAATTTATCTTCTAATAGATTTTTTTGAGATGAAAATCGAATATTGGTGAGAATGTAGAAAACAGTTGTAGACTATTGCAAAACGTGTATAATATCTTTTATTATTATTATCCCAAAGTGTTAATTACATAATGCCATGGAGGTTGCAGGAAATTAACAAATCAATAATTTTTTGTGGATTAGAATACAGGTCCTGCTTGGAGACACCAATGCAGGAAAGAAGGTGCTCAGGAGAGGCATCTTAGTTATTACAGTAAGTACATTTAAGGAAAATCTTTTGACCATTTTTGAAGGAAATAGATCTAGTGCCCCCGACTTATGGCGGAAAATCATGGTAGCATGTTTACGTGGAAGGAAAAATTGTTCCTTTGATTTGGAATGTACCAATGATGATTGAAATATTCAAGATGGGGGCAAAGTCTGACTGTCATCTTCACGTGGTGCCCCCTGAATAACCAACCAACGACAGCAGCATCTTTACCCATCACGGATATTGTGCAATTGTATGATATCAACTTAATAAATCTGTTTAATAATTATTTATAGATTTTTATTGATGATGTATAGTTATAAATAAACAGTGATCTTGTACGATTATAATTACTATAATTGTAACTACAAAATTATTATGTGAATTTTTAAAGTATATCAAATAAAACTACTGAAAGTGGATATTGTGCAATTGTATATCAACTTAATAAATCTGTTTAATAATTATTTATAGATTTTTATTGATGATGTATATTTATAAATAAACAGTGATCTTGTACGATTATAATTACTATAATTGTAACTACAAAATTATTATGTGAATTTTTAAAGTATATCAAATACTGGCAACAGTTAAATGTATTGTATAACTATTAGATAAATATATGCTACTGAAAATGAGTATCGTTATATAACTAGGCAGGAGGTTCTTAACTATGTTCTGTGAAATACCGCGAAATTATGAAATATATGAATACAATACTGTACATATAATTTATAAAATTTAACAAAGGATATGTTAAGAACTGCTTGAATATTTTTATTGTTAGTTTTAAGATTGACATCGTTATAGTATAAACGTTATTGATTTTGGTTTCGCAAATTTTTTTATAATTTTATAATGTTTCGCGACTCTAAAAAGATGAAGAACCATAGATTTAGATCAGGGGTCTCCAAACTACGGCCCGCGGGCCAGATGGGGCCCGTGACATGATTTTATCCGGCCCGCCAATTGGATTAATTTTAGATAAATATATGCTACTGAAAATGAGTATCGTTATATAACTAGGCAGGAGGTTCTTAACTATGTTCTGTGAAATACCGCGAAATTATGAAATATATGAATACAATACTGTACATATAATTTATAAAATTTAACAAAGGATATGTTAAGAACTGCTTGAATATTTTTATTGTTAGTTTTAAGATTGACATCGTTATAGTATAAACGTTATTGATTTTGGTTTCGCAAATTTTTTTATAATTTTATAATGTTTCGCGACTCTAAAAAGATGAAGAACCATAGATTTAGATCAGGGGTCTCCAAACTACGGCCCGCGGGCCAGATGGGGCCCGTGACATGATTTTATCCGGCCCGCCAATTGGATTAATTTTTCAATAAGAATCCGCAAAAAAACACGGGATATTGATAGATTTATAATAGCTTCGTTATTATATTGGTTTATCTGCTTTCAATAACACTCATATATCTAGTTTTTTTGCTATGGCCCGCAGAACAATGCTGAAGTACCCAATGTGACCCTCATGGCGAAAAGTTTGGAGACCCCTGATTTAGATCAACACACGTGGTGATAGAATATACTGTATAGCTTAAGGTACAATGATTAAAGCGGCTCATACACTATATTAGTCAGCAATTTTATTCGTGCACGATTGTTCATACCATTAAATGGGATAGTGTATAGCAGGGGTGGGCAATTATTTTCTGTCGAGGGCCGGATAAAGAATCTTCAGATGAAGCGGGCCGTATAAAAATTGAAAAGTACCTAAGGGCGAATTTAACTTTACCGGCGCCGTAATTATGTAATGAAATTACTGATGATAACATTAGCTATTCTATTAATAATTAATAAAAATTACTTTGTCTTAAAATGACTACTCACATTCAAACAAGATTGATTCTTTTGTACAAATATATTCCTCTCACCATCATACGTGACAATAATAATGTTTGCGCCAATTTATCTGCACACGTTCTTGTCAATATCGCTAACGTGTGTAGCCACTCTTCTGATACTTATACAAAAAATATGTATCAATATTATTTTAAAAATATACTTTTCTTGTGCTATTTTCTTAGTTTTTGTATGCAAAGAGAAGCAGAGTTCAAAAGCATCCATAGAAACTAGTTTTCTTTTCATTAGAAACACCAGAATTAATAAATTCAGATAATTTTCTTTAAAAACATTTGTATTTCATCAAACTGATTGATTGTTAACAACGTATTACATCAGAATGTTACAAAATATTAGGTACAGTACCTATGTAATTAATTGTGTAAAAACAAATTTCTTAATGTGAATGATGGAATTTAGTATGTTCATGGTTAATTATTTCATCAAAATTTGGAGTAACTCGGTAGTGTAGGTATACATACATTAGGCGACAGTATCCATTAATTTCACTATAAAGTATTCATTATTTTTTTCTTTTCGAGTAGAATTTTACAAATGTGGGCCTTGAAACTGTTGTAATTTTTTCTAATTTATGCAGCGGGCCTTATAAGATACCTTCGCGGGCCGCCTTTTGCCCACCCCTGGTGTATAGTGTGGGATAATCCCGAAGGGCGAAACTGGACGAGTAAAAATTTGTCAATAGTTATTTTCTTCCTTTTTACTCGTATTTGGAGCCGCGTATACGCGATACGCTTTGAATAAATCACCCAAAGTGATTATCTAAAAGTGAGTTCAGAAAATGCTCCGCGAAATCTCTGCTGGAGAAGATTTTTCTTTAAAAACATTTGTATTTTATCAAACTGATTGATTGTTAACAACGTATTACATCAGAACGTTACAAAATATTACGTACAGTACCTATGTAATTAATTGTGTAAAAACAAATTTTTTAATGTGAATGATGAAATTTAGTATGTTCATGGTTAATTATATCATCAAAATTTGGAGTAACTCGGGTAGTGTAAGTATACATACATTAGCGACAGTATCCATTAATTTCACTATAAAGTATCCATTATTTTTTTCTTTTCGAGTAGAATTTTACAAATGTGGGCCTTGAAACTGTAATGTGTTCTAATTTATGCGGCGGGCCTTATAAGATACCTTCGCGGGCCGCCTTTTGCCCACCCCTGGTGTATAGTGTGGGATAATCCCGAAGGGCGAAACTGGACGAGTAAAAATTTGTCAATAGTTATTTTCTTCCTTTTTACTCGTATTTGGAGCCGCGTATACGCGATACGCTTGTTATTTTTTCCCCTTTTACTCGTTGTATTTGGAGCCGCGTATACGCGATATGCTTTGAATAAATCATCCAAAGTGATTATCTAAAAGTGAGTTCAGAAAATGCTCCGCGAAATCTCTGCTGGAGAAGCTAAAGAATGACGTCACGAGCCGTGGAGATGGCGAGACAATGTGATTTGTTGAACGGCTGGAAG
Source organism: Olivierus martensii (assembly GCA_000484575.1). Classification (NCBI taxonomy): domain Eukaryota; kingdom Metazoa; phylum Arthropoda; class Arachnida; order Scorpiones; family Buthidae; genus Olivierus; species Olivierus martensii. The sequence continues at coordinate 9,561 of AYEL01084995.1, forward strand.
TCCAGCCAACCATACAACAAATCATGTTGGGTGAGTTCCAAACCTCAACAGTATATCATCAATGATTAGTCTCTTTTGACGTCAGAAATAACTCAACATCAGTATGTTTCTGGAACAACTTGCTGAGTGCGAAGATAAGATGGCGGCTAACATGATGATGAAGACGACAATAATGAATGTTATAACTTCATTAGCGTCATTAGAAAACACTAAATTTATTTGCCAGTAAACAACAACGATGATAATGATTTATAACAATAGATCGTATTTGCCAAAAAACAGCAACGATGATAATGATTTATTACACTCTAATTTTCAAAATCTTATCATCTAGTAGGAACTACTTTTTCGGCGACGTTGGATAAACGGTGTAAACCGGTGTCATCAGTCTCATCACCTTTCAAATTCGATTACTGTGATGACTGTTTGATGAACTCATCACTGATTGGCTTGTTGAGCTTTGGAACAGTTTGCTGAGATTTTTTACTCATTACTGATTAGTCTGTTGAGATTTGGAACGCACCCGTTGTATCGCGATTTCTACGGCTCGTGACGTCATTCTTTAGCTTCTCCAGTAGAGATTTCGTGGAGTATTTTCTAAACTCATCTTAGAATGAAGGATGAATCCTCAAAATTGAACCGTCTTAACAAATCCACTTCATTATCAATTTGAACCTTTGATTATTTTTTGTTTGAATTCAAGTTAAATATATTTTTAAGTTGTTGCAACAGAAAAAGTGAATAAAGCAAAGAGCCGTTTATATTATCAAAAAATTTCTATACTGTATTTATTTATAAAATCACAAAAAAATTACGTAACAACAGTTTTAATTACAAAATGATTACGACTAAAGAATTTCAATAATTACAAAAATCATATTGTTTATTTAATATATAATAATTAATATAATTATCTAAAATAAAAATAACTTGTATAGGCCAGATCAAAACTTTTTAGAATCTGGCTTATTTTCCCCACATTTTCTCTTCCAGTTAAACTTAGCAGAGGTTTCTTCAGTCCTTAGAACTTCTGAGAGGAGCTCTGAAATAGTCGTCGTCCAATATAATATAGCCTTCATGTAATTAGCCTTATAACTAAATAACCATACCAATTTAATTAATTAATGGATTCTCCAACATCCATGAATTCAGGTTATGTCAAAAATACCTAGCAATGTTGAGTACTTAGGCTAGTTTTTTACAGTATTTTATAATCGTATGATAAAAAAATACACAGGATAATCCATAAGACAATGGTAGAAATGAATACACGTATTCCTTTTTTTTTTGTATTATTACGCCCCTTTCCAGTCAAGGAGATTACTAAGGGGCGAGGCTAATTTCAATCACGGGTTAGGTTAGATTAGGTTAAAATTAGGTGGGTTATAGATGGGACTGGGAAGCATAACGAAAATTATGTGTCAGGGTATCTACAGATTCCCAACTTTAATTTCAGGTACATATGTATTAGGTTCTTAACTGGCTCTTTTATTACCAAGAAAACAACAAATTATAAAAATTTGATTAAGGGCCGTTTGCACGACTTTCGGTTTAATCTGCAGAATAGCTATTCTGTAGAATGTAGTTACGACCCTGATATATATGCACTATGTAATTGTGAAACAAATGAGTGAGCAAAAAGGCATTTGATAAGAATTTTACGTATCTCCAAATTTACGTAAGTCGGAATATTACTATATGTATATAGCTAGTTCTCAACTTACGACTATTCACACTTATGATGGTGATACAGTCAATAGATTCAATGATTGGTCAATGCAATTCCTAAATGGTGTGATATACAGAAAGCACCCTTTTTGTGTTTGGTTCTTGCAGTTTTTTTTTTTTTTATGTTTATTAAGATAATATAGTGGTACCTCGGTATATATCCACTTCGGAATAAGTCCAAATTGGTATATGTCTGTTTGGATGTGAAAATTTTCCTGGTTGCTTATTTTGTTTGGAATATGACCAACTCACGTGCTAGAACTTTTATGTTCTCTTAAAAAAAACATTCTTTATATAAAAATTATAACCAGTGGTAATAGTATTGTCTGTAATGATCAGACAATGTCATATTTCCGAAACATCCTGAGGAGAAGGCAAAGTTCTTTGGACAGATTTTTAGTAAAAGTCAAATCTGGTAAGCCTCAACAAGATCCTAGTATGGAAAAGAGACAGAACATAGAAAGAGAAAAACACCAGAATTTCAGATTCCTAGTTTTATTGGAAGCAGATTCTCCTTCCAAACAATAATATCTCCTCCTCTTACCTTCTCAACACCATGCTAGTAGGTACTCGACTCTTCTCAGCAAGGTACCGAGGTTATACTTTCATTTATTTTAGCTACTGTAATTACTTTTGTATTTATGTATTTTAGTATTAAGCAGTGTTTAAATTATTTTGTACAATCCCATCAATCTATAATATGCCAATAACAATAAGATTTTTCATGGGAATAGATTAATCATTTTCCCTTTATTTCTTATGGGAAAATTCTGTTTGGTATTATATCCTGTTTGGTATAAGTCCAAGGATCTAGAATGGATTAAGGACGTATACTGAAGTACCACTGTATATAGTATTCTAATAAATATCAGCAGTGAGAAATTCATAAATTTTGGGCATTTCCAATTTCCAATTAAATCCAACTTATAATAGTAGGATTTGTAAGTTGAGGACTATTTGTATTTTTGACTTTTTTTGTAAATATATAATTTGAATGATTCTACAAATTTTAAAAAATACAACATGACAATTGATTTTTTTAGATTAACCAAACAACGTAGCCAAACTTCCCCTGGAGGACAAACTCTAAATTAACTCAACAGATGGTGGCACCATAGCTTTAATCCAAAAATAATCGTTAGAAAAATTTAAATTTAGATTTTGTCTGCCAAGAAAAGTTTGGCTATATTGTTTGCTTAATTTGAAATGGTTAATCCCCTGATTAGTGTTAATATGATTATGATTTTTTTTACCATTAAATATTCTTTCATCTGTTATTAATCCAAACAAATCACATAAAATAATAAATCTATATCATTTATATTTATATTTAATTTAATAAAAAATTTATTTTAAATATTTGTTTAGTTTGAATTTTTAGCAATCTTTTGTGCTTACAGATACTGAGAGATGTATTGTTTATGGGGAGAAGTTCTATTGCTGAACTGCTAGTCAAGTATTAGTACTGTTAAAGATTTTTATTATATAATTATTTATTTTGTCAGATTAATTAACTATCTAACAAGCTTTAAGAACCAAAAGTGCCAGAAAATTGATTGTAAATCTTATATATGTATGTATTATATGTACAAACACTCCTTGAATTATGAAATCCTTGAACCATAGTTTCAAAAAATTTTATTTTTCCAAAAAAGTGAAAATAGATGATAATAATAATAATATCAAAATATATATATATATTTTGCATTTTTATACCCCTTTCCAATCAGGAAGATTACTAAGGGCAGGGCCAGTTCCAACTGTGGGCTGCACCCATGGTTGGAACTGGCCCTGGAAGAGGGCCGGATGGTGAAGGAAGGGGATCGCTGGGCCAGGCCCAGCATATTGGAAAAAATCCGGGATGCAAACTCAGGTCCTCCTATGTTGCACATCGACAGCTTTACCACTCGGCCATCTGGCTGCCAATAAAAAATATTAAAAAAAAAAAGCCAATTTTAGCAAATTCATGACACTATTGTAATGATTGTTAACTGTATTACTATACCTGACAACAGCATCAGAAAGCAATATTAAATCTATAGGATCCCATAATAATGCCTTCTGATGCTATCGTCAAGAATACAAAATTTATATATGATATATAATTAACATATATCATATATAAATTATGCATATGCATATGATGATAAAAATTACATATCTTCTACCTAGTGTTTGATTGCATATACATGGCATATTATTATTTTTTTACTATATTAATCTATGCAAATTTGATTTATGAAAAATGAGTTATGCAAATTCTTTTGGAACATAAGTACTGTATAAATCAAGGAATGTTTATATAAATATTCATTCTAATTAATTTGATTTATAAGTCATTTATTATGCATATATTTAATACTTTTTATATTTATTATTGTTTTGTGATAAATATATAAATAGCAATACTTAAACCAGTGATTCTTAACCAGTGTTCCCCGGAACACTGATGTTCTGCAAACATGTTACAAGTGTTCTGCGAAATTATAAAAGCGAGGTCTATTTGAATGACCAAGTGTATCTTGCAGTTGTATTTTATAATGTAGACATGATTCAGCTTGCATTTTTGTACAAACTATTATCCACAAAAGTACCTATAAGATTTGCTATAATTTTAGACATCATATTTGTATGAACTAGGGTTTTCAGCATTAATGAACATAAAAACTAAAAAGCACAAAAGATTTAGGAATATTGATGAAGAAATGAGGATAGACACAGATTAGACGTGATACTGCTCAAATCTGCAAAAGACAATTAGCTCAGGCATTGCATTAAATTTGATCTATAAATGTTCCATTTTTCTAAAAGAGTTACTTACTTAAGAAATATTTTTTTTTAATTAATGTTTTTTTACTTTATTTAATGTAATATTTAATTATAATTAAATTATTATAATTAAATATATAATTTTTAATAAAATACATGTTCATGCATATTTTTGTTGTTTGTTTTATAATGTCTTAGAGATAATGTCCACAATCAAAAGTGTTCTGTGACTTTGAAAATGTTAAAAACCACTGATTTAAGTTAAATGTTGATATTTTATCTAGAAAACTAACAGTAGGATTTGTGGACATAATTTTAGGAAACACTGTCTTTAACTGATAATTACAGGTTCCTGCCAAGTTTAAACCTTTGCTGCTACTTATTAAAATAAAGTTGAATGACCATATAAACATTAATCCAGGAATATTTTCTTTTTGAGATAACACAAGATGTAAAAGCGTGCAAATCATGGGTATTTCCAATCATACACAAACTTTCCGATTGCTTGCACAATGTTATAATAAAATGAATTATACATTAATCATAATTGATTGCAAACTACAACTTACTACAACCATTATGAGACTAATAAGCCCATTAAATAGTATACTATTACATCTTGTATTATTTCAAAAAGGAAACATTTCTGGACTCATGTTTATGTGGAATTTTTGCTTTGTTTTGGTGAAGAGCATCTGTGATTTAAATCTGGATAGACATTATAGGAATATCCTCTATATTAAGAAATTTATATAGAAAGTAATAAAGTAAAGTAAAGTAATTTATATGAATTTACTATAATAAGTTTTAAATTTTTTTTTAAAAATATAATTTGTTTTTCAAAATTTAAAAAAAAATCGCACTGACTAATCAAAAGATTTATTGATTACCATCTGATTGGTCAATGCAATTTACATGCATAGGAGTCTATGCACAATGGTTTGATGTACTAACAGTATCAGTTTTGCATCTGATTTCTTGAGTTTTGTGTTTGTTAAAACTAATAAAATGTTGTATTGTGTTATAATGAATAACTATAGTAGAAAATTAATAAGCATATTTATGATTTGTAATCATATCAATTTGATTTGATAATCATATTCAATTTATGGAGTGATTCAGAAGTAAGATTCGAACGAAGAGCTTCTCTTCGTTCAAATCTTATTCGAACTTTTAACTTAATTTATACCTGATGATGGCGCAATGCCGAAAACGTTAGTAATATTATAATTTATTAAAGTTTATATATTTATCTCAGCTGCATTAAGTGCTTTTTATTTACTATTGGATAATTAACAGAGTTTAAGCAGTTTCTAAAACCTTTTTATGTATGGAGTGATTCAAAACAAATCCCACTAAGTCAAAAATTATCTATATTTTAACTGTGCTTTCTTTATTAAAATATATGTTTAATAAATCTCATTTCTACATAATGAGTTTAAAAAACTAACAATTCAATTATAAGTTGTCAATTAACATTTATATAATTTTCACAATTATATTAATATAAAAATATAAGAAAGAAACAAAGATGCATTTACATATAATGTTTACAATATATTTGCTAAATTATTTATTTATGCTAAATTAATCAAAGGACAAATTTTTGATTCACTTCAGTAAAATATCAAAATGCAAAAAACAGGTATACATGAAGTTAGCCACTGCTTACCAGTTGTAATAAATAAACTTAATGAATTACTTTAAAACAACCATTATTGTAGTTTTCTCAAATATAAATTTATTTATATTCAGCAAATTACAAAAAAACTAATTTTTGATTTCCAGGAATTAGATTAATTCTACAAATGCAATTATTGTATATATAAATACAGTAACAATACATCATATAATAAATTTGATATTTAAATGCTTGTTTTGTAGATAAATATGCTAACTGATAATACTTAATATCTTTCCTTTTATAAATATTGGTCAAATTTAATATTTAAAATCATTAAAATAATTTAATGACATCATTATTGGCTATATTAAAAATTTTTGCAAAATAACAATATGTAGGGGGTCCCTGATTTACGATGGTGATGATTTACAATAAAAATTCTTTCTTATGATAGTTACCATCAATAATTTTGCAATAAGGCAGTCAATCAACCAGATGGCCAAGTAGTTATCAGGCTGGAAGCATGCTGTATTTTTACCATGAAGTGTTTGTATTTAATTCCAGATCTCATAGCACCAGATATTTTTAGATGTCCAGATTTGGCCCATTTAGTCTCATCCTATCTTTCATCTAATGCCATGTCACTACAAGTGTGGACAACCTGTGGTGAGAATAGAGGCACCAGCTGTTTAGTATCTAATAAGAAGGAAAGTGATGTATAATATAAAAGTAAAGTGGAGGTCATAGTAGTCTTCAATGCTATTTTATAAAAGTTAGATGATTTTGTTTCAATTCAAAAATATTTCCTGAAATGTCTACAATAATGTCTTAGAGATAATGTCCACAATCAAAAGTGTTCTGTGACTTTGAAAATGTTAAAAACCACTGATTTAAGTTAAATGTTGATATTTTATCTAGAAAACTAACAGTAGGATTTGTGGACATAATTTTAGGAAACACTGTCTTTAACTGATAATTACAGGTTCCTGCCAAGTTTAAACCTTTGCTGCTACTTATTAAAATAAAGTTGAATGACCATATAAACATTAATCCAGGAATATTTTCTTTTTGAGATAACACAAGATGTAAAAGCGTGCAAATCATGGGTATTTCCAATCATACACAAACTTTCCGATTGCTTGCACAATGTTATAATAAAATGAATTATACATTAATCATAATTGATTGCAAACTACAACTTACTACAACCATTATGAGACTAATAAGCCCATTAAATAGTATACTATTACATCTTGTATTATTTCAAAAAGGAAACATTTCTGGACTCATGTTTATGTGGAATTTTTGCTTTGTTTTGGTGAAGAGCATCTGTGATTTAAATCTGGATAGACATTATAGGAATATCCTCTATATTAAGAAATTTATATAGAAAGTAATAAAGTAAAGTAAAGTAATTTATATGAATTTACTATAATAAGTTTTAAATTTTTTTTTAAAAATATAATTTGTTTTTCAAAATTTAAAAAAAAATCGCACTGACTAATCAAAAGATTTATTGATTACCATCTGATTGGTCAATGCAATTTACATGCATAGGAGTCTATGCACAATGGTTTGATGTACTAACAGTATCAGTTTTGCATCTGATTTCTTGAGTTTTGTGTTTGTTAAAACTAATAAAATGTTGTATTGTGTTATAATGAATAACTATAGTAGAAAATTAATAAGCATATTTATGATTTGTAATCATATCAATTTGATTTGATAATCATATTCAATTTATGGAGTGATTCAGAAGTAAGATTCGAACGAAGAGCTTCTCTTCGTTCAAATCTTATTCGAACTTTTAACTTAATTTATACCTGATGATGGCGCAATGCCGAAAACGTTAGTAATATTATAATTTATTAAAGTTTATATATATATCTCAGCTGCATTAAGTGCTTTTTATTTACTATTGGATAATTAACAGAGTTTAAGCAGTTTCTAAAACCTTTTTATGTATGGAGTGATTCAAAACAAATCCCACTAAGTCAAAAATTATCTATATTTTAACTGTGCTTTCTTTATTAAAATATATGTTTAATAAATCTCATTTCTACATAATGAGTTTAAAAAACTAACAATTCAATTATAAGTTGTCAATTAACATTTATATAATTTTCACAATTATATTAATATAAAAATATAAGAAAGAAACAAAGATGCATTTACATATAATGTTTACAATATATTTGCTAAACTATTTATTTATGCTAAATTAATCAAAGGACAAATTTTTGATTCACTTCAGTAAAATATCAAAATGCAAAAAACAGGTATACATGAAGTTAGCCACTGCTTACCAGTTGTAATAAATAAACTTAATGAATTACTTTAAAACAACCATTATTGTAGTTTTCTCAAATATAAATTTATTTATATTCAGCAAATTACAAAAAAACTAATTTTTGATTTCCAGGAATTAGATTAATTCTACAAATGCAATTATTGTATATATAAATACAGTAACAATACATCATATAATAAATTTGATATTTAAATGCTTGTTTTGTAGATAAATATGCTAACTGATAATACTTAATATCTTTCCTTTTATAAATATTGGTCAAATTTAATATTTAAAATCATTAAAATAATTTAATGACATCATTATTGGCTATATTAAAAATTTTTGCAAAATAACAATATGTAGGGGGTCCCTGATTTACGATGGTGATGATTTACAATAAAAATTCTTTCTTATGATAGTTACCATCAATAATTTTGCAATAAGGCAGTCAATCAACCAGATGGCCAAGTAGTTATCAGGCTGGAAGCAAGCTATATTTCTACCATGAAGTGTTTGTATTTAATTCCAGATCTCATAGCACCAGATATTTTTAGATGTCCAGATTTGGCCCATTTAGTCTCATCCTATCTTTCATCTAATGCCATGTCACTACAAGTGTGGACAACCTGTGGTGAGAATAGAGGCACCAGCTGTTTAGTATCTAATAAGAAGGAAAGTGATGTATAATATAAAAGTAAAGTGGAGGTCATAGTAGTCTTCAATGCTATTTTATAAAAGTTAGATGATTTTGTTTCAATTCAAAAATATTTCCTGAAATGTCTACAATGAAATTATATTTAATAAATTACAGATTGTTCTTGACTTACATAGTCCTGTACTTTTATGTAAAGATTCCTTGACTTCTAAGAAAAATATACAGATCAAAACTGATAATGCTATAATGCACAGATAGGAACATTTATTTTTTGTAATTTCATCATATATCATATATACTTGTGTTTTGTGTGTTTATTAAGTTAGTTTTAGTTAATGAACCAGCCCAAACCTGGCCCCTTTCTAAAAAATTGGAATTGTGGGACTCAGAATTGAATCCAGATCCTCAAAGATAATAAGAACTGCTTTATCATATTATTTATATGCTTATTCTTTTATATAACTATTTTTTAATGTTATTCACTAGTACTATATAGGATATGTTCCAACATATATATTTTGACTTGCATAGGGTTTTGCAAAGTAACTTAAATTAAATTGGAGACTTTCTATAATTTACCTATCTGAAATACATTTGGGACCCAACCTAGAATGGAATTTAGATTCCATATCTTGTAAAATTTTTTAACAGATCCAGTAGAGACATCTAATCATCTATAATAAAGTTCTACTGATTCTATCACAGATATGGGCAATTTATAGCTGGGCCTGAATGAACTTCATTAAGTATTAATCAGCTAATGAATGGGAAGTGACATGGAAAGTTTTTAACAAAATATAAGCAATTATTTTTTGCTAAAGTTGATTAAATTAGTTTGAATTAAAGTACCAAAATCACATGAAATACTTTTGGCAGTGACCATTTTCAAAGATCCTCCACAGATTTGTCAACACCCACAGTGAAATTAACTGAAAGTTTGAAAGATAAGGTTCAATGAGCCAAGCTGGGTCCAGACTCTCTCCGGAAAACTGAATATGTGAGATGGAATTGAACCTGGTTCTCCAAGGTTGTAAATTATTGCTTTATCATGTAGTTATCTAGCAATCTCTAAATCTTGGAAACACAAAAATAATTTAAACATTCCATCTTTATTTTTACCTTGTATCAATATTTTTTTTTAATTTTATCTACATAAAATGCCAATAGGCACAAGCTATACATATTTTTCATTTTAAATAATAAATAGCATTTATTTAATATTACTGTAAAATACTACTTTTTAAAAACTTACTGAATATTCAAAATTCTGGTTGTTGGAGAACATAATCTCCATTTATAACATTGCAGCTATTAAAAAAATAGTGTTATGAGTTATGATGGATTTGAAATTATATGAAGTGAAATATTTGAATACAATGCCATCACAAGTTGGGGACACCCTGTATTGAAATAAAATGATTATACAAACACACATTATTACATAAATATTTTATTGATATAAAATTGAAAAATAATAAAGATAGTCTGTTTTTCGCAATTCATATTTAAAAATATAAATCAGTCATTTGAAAGGCACATTTGATTGCAGTTTTTTTGCTATTTTTAAAAATAATCTGTTTGATAAGTACTATAGATTATCATAGAGTTTGACAAGTGCAAAGTACTAAAGAATAGTCCATATTACCTAATATGCTCATTGGAATTACTCTTAAGATTACAAATTTTAATTTTAAAAATCTTTTTTGAAGTTGAAATACATTATTTAATTGCTTATATCTGAGAGTCATTTTAAAATGCAGATAAATATATGACAATGCATTATATTATTAATTCTGATGATTATCAGGTTTTTATGTTATTTTAATTTTCTTCTTGGAATGGAGGGCAGAATTATTGATAATAGCAAAGAAGTTCCATTGATATCAATGATTGTATAATCATATTCAATTCAAATAAAATGAGAACACAAAAATGTAATCTATTATTATGCAAAGCATTTTTCTTGCACACAGAAATTATTATTTCTATAAACTGAAACACACTAGACATCTGATACAAACTCTATTCAACTTGCTGTATTAGAGGAAAAAAAATTGTCAAAAAATCTTTTAAATAATGCAATATAATTTTAATATTTTTAACATTTTGAAGACCATAATCCAATAGTTTGTATTTATATATTTAGAATATGAAATCCTGCATTTAATTTCTTTTCCAATGTTTTTAAAAGCAACATAATAACCATTTTACTTACTGGTTAATAAGTAAGAACTATTTAATAAAAGATTTTGTATTATAAAGTAAATTTATGATAAATATAATATTATTCATAAATTTTTAATTTACTTTTGAAAAAGGAATCATCATGTAATTCTCAAAATTTGAATATGTTTGAAATTTTCAAAAATCTTTACAACTTTTATATTTAACAATTTTGTTGTTCAGAATCAACATTCATTCATTGCATTTTAACTTTAACATAATTAACAAATTAATACTTTTTAAATTGATAATTAAATAATATTTTATGGAAATTTTCCAGGTTTTTTTAAATTTTGAATTTTTATATTGTTTTTTAAAAAATATTCATTAAAGATCAAATTTTTGTTATTGATAACAAATTATTCTAAACTATAGTAATATTATTATATGGAATAAGATCAGATATAATGTATCTATGTTTTACTATAAGAGTACACATAATTCTCTGCATATATACATATTTAGAGTATTTTGTGCAAATGCCAAGCTCATAGCCATACAAGTCAAATTCTGCTCTCATAATCTAAATTTTTTTATTTAAATGATAAAAACTTAAAACATTTATTTAAATGAAAATATGATAAATATAATTTCTAATAAAAATAACTTTTCAGATCATAAACTTTTCAATTGACTGCAAAAATTTTTGCATAGGAAAAATTTGTGTTTTCATTTTATTATAAATATTTGTTAAAATTTTAAATACAGGCATATCTTATTGCAGTAGTTACATTCCAAACCCCTGCTGTAAAGTAAATTTCATTTAAAGCAAATCATAGCCTTTTTTATTTGCTTGTGCATATAATAGCCTTAAAACATCTTTATACTATTGTGCAAATAGTACTATGCCTAAAAAATTCTGCCAGATGGTATGTTTTAAAACATTTGCATACCACCTTGGAAGATATCAAGTTTGATCTTCTGTGTGTTCATTTATTCTAAGTATTATTTTGCACATAATTTTCATTTTGAGATATAAAATAAAAACATGAAATATAATTGAGAAACATTGTATTAGCAAAATCCTATAAAGCAAGGTATACCTGTAATTATAAATTTTCTCTTAAAGTATATCATAAATGTTTTACTATTCTAAATAATATCATTTGATAATAACCTTAAAATGACAAAAACAATTATAAGAATATTTTCACAATTATTTTTAAAAAATATATTTGATATAAATTTTGAAGGTATCAATATATGCTTTCATATTTTAAGAAAAAAGTTTTGAAAGGAAATTCATAACAAATTTGAAAGTTTACATAATGATTTTTAACTTTGTGTTAGTATTTTATTAACATAATAATTTATATATAAAACAATTTTAAATTAAATCTTAGAAATAAGAGATTATTTCAATATTCAAAAATTTTTTTCAAAAGAATCTGCATTACATTTATATAAAAAATAATATTTTAAACCATTCAATGTATAAGAGATTTATTTTGTAATCAAAATAATTACAAACTATGTTGTTTGTAATTAGTATGAATTACAAACAACATAAATTTGTAATTCAAACTATGTTGTTTGTCTAGCATTTACATTCAAAGAAAATTTATCATGAACTGAATTCATAAAAAATACTTATATACAATAAACAGTAATGATTTTCCTTAGAAAAATATAGAAAAGTAATAAAAAGTATAAATATTTATAAGTATAAAAATGTAGAGTAGAAAATACAAAAATAACAATTATTCTCTCTGAAGTGTTCAAAATATTTTTACATATTAAACTTTATACATTTACAAAAAATATTAAACTAAATAATCAATTTTAAGGATTATTTTAAATTTATTTTAGGATTTTATAATTTTCAAGCATTTATATTTCTTTCAATTAATCTTTAATGGAAAAATAAGATATTATTCTAATATTTATCACTAAATATTGAATATTTCCAAACAAAATGTTATATGAACAAGAAGTTCAACCTATATTTCAACTTACTACTATTTAGCCATCTACCATTTTAATGCTTATTATACTATATAGTATTTTTACCCTTAAAATCAAATTATTAAAGTATTATTACATTTCAAAAAATTTTATAGTTTGAAAAAATTCAATATGTTTGTTTAAAAAAATATCATGATATTTTTTAAATTATAATAATACAGTTCTATGAAATATATATGGTTTCATGGATAACTGTATTAAAATTATTTAATTCCAAAACAAAAAGAATAAAAAGTATTCAGGTATGAGAAATTAATACTGTTAAAGAAAACAAAACTTAACTATGTAAACAATAATAAAAAATAAACACTAAAAATATTTAAAAATTGATTGTATCCATATTTCTGCTTTTTTCTTTTTAGATAAATAACTGAACTTACAATATTTAAGCAAGAAAAATTATTTTTTGGAAATGTTTTAGCAAGATGCTTGCCCTCTTTTAGCAACACAGATTCACCATATGAATCAGATTTATATGATGAATCTGTGTGGCTGAGGATGACAAGCATCTTGTTAGAAACATTTTCAAGAAATAAAGAATTTTTCCTGTTTAAGTTATTAGTTTGATTTATATATATATAAATTACTTTTTAATTAAAAAATAGTGTTAATATAAAATCTTTATAATTGCATATATTTATATTGATTACACTTTTCATTTGCATAGTTGTATATAAAATTTAAACTTTCATTTCAAAATATGAAACAAAAACATAGTGTTTCTCTATTAAAACATACAATTAATATTAAAATCTTTTGTTTAAATTAGAACTTATTAGTAATCTAAAATAAACTTTATTACAAAAATTTCAAAATGAAATAAAGTAGGAAAAAGTTGAATAACTATGATGGATACATTAATGAATATCTTACTATTGCATATCTCACTATTGCATATCTCTCATATTGACATTTAATAATTCCATTAAATGTTGATCTTCCATACATGCAGAAATAAATTCTTCTTGAGTTAATTTTCCATCCTTATTGGAATCCATTTTATTAAAAATAGCCTTTGTGCGTACTTCAGCATTTTCTATTGGCAATTCTTCTATAGATGGTCCTATCATATCATACAGTGCCTATAATAAAATATTCAGCAATTAAAATTCAGAAGTTTAAAAAATAGCTTTAGTTATTTCAATACATATTAAATATTGGTTGATATATATCTCATTATAAAATATCTATCAGGTTTTAAGTAAAATTCAAATTTTTAAATTACATTCATATTTATTTTTATAACCAATAAATTAAAATTCATACAGTTGATCCCCGACTTAAATTACTAATTAATCTCAAATGTCATGTAAATCGGAAATCAGTTTTCCACAGTAATCATTAGTATAAAGGGTTAACTAATTTTCACCTGAAAGGAAAACATTAAACTGTTACATGATCTTAAAATGCATGTATAGTATGTATAGTATAGTATTTGGATTATACTATAAAAATTATTTTGAAATATATTATTTATAAAAATGTTAACATGTATAAACTTTTTTTTAATTATAAAAAATATTTTAAAAAAATTTTTTGTGAGTTTACACTGTATTGCAAACATTATCTTTCCATATTTGTTCAGATGATTTGCTTTAGAAAAATTATTAATGAAAATAAACAAATAATATCTTAAAAGATTTTAGAAAAAAAATCAATTCATAAATTTTTAATCTTTAAACTGATACCACTAGAAGGATAGAAAAGCCAATTCATTTCTCCATCAAAGGATAAATGAATTGTATTTCTGATAGACAAATTTTTGTTTAACTTTTAAAATTCCAATCATTATAAATCAATATGAATTTTGATTCAATAAAAGTTGACAACCTTGTTAAAAAACTGGAATTGTGGGATCTTGAACCTGATCCTCAAAAGTGGTAAACAAATGAGTCTGCCACATAGCCATCTGGCTGACACAGTTAAATACATACACATTGTGAGGAAGTTAATTTTGACTTGTCCTATTTTTATTTTATTATGCACTCTATTATTTTAGCGTTATTTTCTTATATTCTAATGTATTATATTTTAGTTTAAAAGTTAATTTACTTCCCATGTTCTCCATCTCCGTCGTTTGCAATCACGTGATACGGAATTGGAACCGTCTTCCGGAAGAGCTATCCCGGTTAATGACGTCATCGTGTCTAAATAATTTTACCACTGAACTGATATGTGAAAATAAGAATGATCTGTATCGGTGTTTGTTTGATATATAAATTAATTGTAAAGATGATGACATAATAACTTTAACTTGTTACATAAGAGTATGATAAATGAAGCAACACGGGACTGTACGTCACTCGAGTACGACGCAATCGACAAGTTTTTTGAGGTCTGAATTTCCAGACGTAGAATTGGTGAAAGTGGCATTTGAGTTCTTGTTTGATAACAAGAGGTCTCTCTTGACGTAAAATTGGCAAAAATGACATTTGAGTTCCTTATAAAGTTCGATGATTGTTTGAAGTTTGTATCGGAGGTTGAGGTAGTAGAATTTAAATAGTATTTAAGGTTCGTTTCCTTTGTGAATAATTGATTGTTGATTTTGAATTGGATTAAACAAGTTTTGTTGATTGATCACTTGTTGCTTTATTAGAGTTTCAATAAAGCATTTATTAACACTTTTGTACGTGTTTTGAAGTCTAATAAATTTATATTTTTCTGTTATTTAACTTATTCTGAGAATTCATTCCAATTAGTAATGTAAGTTCTAACATAGTTTTGTTATTTTCAATCTAACCCTTATTCATTACTTGTAGTTGTTCATTCCAGTTTGGTTTTGCTGGTTAGACATTAACCTTTGTGTTAGATAGTTTTGTAATTAATTAGTATTAAGTTAGAACTTAAAAAAAGACCTGAGCTCAGGCCGAACTCTGGATTGCAGAGTCACTAGAACTGTTAGGTTTAGTTATAATTAATAGTATTAACAGTCGTTCTAATTTGCGATTTGCAACATGATTGGAACTGCTATGTAATTATGAAATTTGGATAATATATGCCAGAAAATGGGTTTGAACTGGTCAGTAACCTCAGCTGAGGATTCGTGTAAGTCAAAATCCACAAATTGAGGATTGACTGTATATAGAGATAGTTCTAAGTTTACAAGTTCCCAGGTTTGTGAATTTTTTCTTAAATAATAATAATAATAATAATAATAATAATAAATAGTTATACACATAGTTAAACAATATATAATAGTATAAACATAGTATTATATAATTCAAAGGTAGAAGTGATATGTATAGTATTATATGTATGTAAGAAGGGAAGCATTACACAGCATTAACACCACAATCACTGCAACCTATTGTGTTTTAGTATATATAAATAGTTATACAATGTAAATAATAATAATAATAATAATAATAAATATCAAAAATTTGAAGGATGAACTTGCAATAAATAAATGTTTAAGCATTTATCAAAAGGCATTTCAAATTATACACATAGTTATATAATTAAAGGGGAAATGCTTATTAAACTGATTATGTTATGATCCAAAGACTGGAACCAGATCTGGAGCCCTGTGGATAGGTAATATATTAACTAATATAATAGATAATGCATATAAATCCCAGCATTTCTATTAAGAAAGTAATCTTAAAACAGCATATAAAAGTTTCTGGGGCATCTCATGAACCTAACTGTACAAGATGGCAGGCCACTATGTATGATCAAAGGTCCTCTTGAAATCAACAGAGACTAGGATAGTGTGTTTTCCTTCCTATCAGTCTGTCTGTTTAATTGCAGCCAGAATAGCATCAATAATGCTTTTCTGTTTGATAAAACACCCGATTATCAGATGTTTAATCTATTTACCATTAAACTATCCAAAGCTTTATCTAATTTAGAAAGGAGGTAAATAGGCCTGTAGTTTTTATCAGAAGAAATATTAGGTGAAAGAAATGGCTTTGGAATGAGTTTAACAGAAGCTTGATTTTTTGTATGGGGAAGAATCCATACTCTAAACCAGAGGTTCCCAACGGGGTCGATGAAATTTTAAAGGATGTCAATGATGATCAAGGGGTCTACTGGGGGTCAATAGCCGAATATGCACCGGCGATTGATTGACATAATCAAGATCAAGATCCCATTCATTACACGTCAATGATGATCATACTGGGGGTCAATAGCCGAATATGCACCCGCGATTGATTGACATAATCAAGATCAAGATCCCATTCATTACAAAAAAATTTATTAATAAAATTGATAATTAATTGCTTATTGATATAAAGCTATATCATGTAGTAAGGAAAAATTCATATATGAAATAAATATAAGGGAAAAAATACACTAAAATTATTTAATAAATTTTAAAAACCAATAAAATTTTTAAAAAATATATTAATTTTTAATTTGCAATTGTCAGTTATTGAAAAGGATTGCATTTCCTCAGAATATATATTGTTATATACAAGCCACTTGCAAAATTTAAAAGATTTTAATGTTCCCTTCCAGGACATTGAAAATTTGAATGTGCCAGCATTGATAATAGAACCGCTGCACTGTGATATATCTGATTTTGATATTATGATACAAGAAGAGTTGATTGCATTGAAGGAGGATGTTCAAACACAAGTCTTATTTGAAACACATGGCTATGCTAAGTTTTGGAATTTAAAAGTCATCCGAAAGAAATATCCCCAAATAAAAGTTGTTACTGAACCAGCAGTATGGACTTTTCCCTCTTCTTAGTGGAAGCAGGCTTTAGTCAAGTCAATAATTTATGAACCACAGCAGTATGGACTTTTCCCTCTTCTTAGTGGAAGCAGGCTTTAGTCAAGTCAATAATTTACCACAGAAAACAAGAAACAGATTGAATATTTTTGAACGAGGTGATTTAAGAATTAAGTTAAACAATTTTATGCCAAATATTTAAAAAATTGATCAAAGTGCTGCCATCACATTAATTATTATCAAACTTTTGTGCAATTAAAATCTGTGATTTTGTTTCTGAAAACTTGATTTATATTTATAAAATTAAAAATGATAATAGTACAAAAAATGATAAAACAAATCTAATAAACCATTTTTTTCAAAACTTTTGTTCATATTTTCTTAGTCTAAATTGTTACCTTTTAAGTTATTTATGTGCAATTATTTGTATTATGATTATGTTGTATGCTGTATAATATTATAGAGAAAAATGTTAGGAGTCGATAAAGCAAACCATTCTTTTAAAGGGGTTGATGCAAGAAAAAGGTATGGAATCCCTTCTCTAAACAAAAATGTGAAATGTACCAAATCCAATGGGAGATATCTTGTAGACATAATATTATCCCTAGAATGGTCAAGTATCAATTACTGGGATGTTTTTGTTCTTTAATCTCTTGAGTGCCTTTGCTATCCACACCCATCAAGGTCAAAGAACAAAAAAATTATAAAAAGCAATAAAAAATGATATAAAAAATTCAATCCTAATTTTATTAATCTAGCTTTTGCAAATTGGTTTTTTTGTGTGCAATCAGTAAAAATATACCCTTTTGATGATGGATCCTAAATTAATTCAGTTACCGAAATAGTTTTTTAAATTATGTGTAAACAGACATTGTTTATATTTAAGCAGCTCGATAGAACTGGGATTTTTTTATCTCATCCTGTTGATTTATTGTCCAATGTACTAAATCTATTCTGATTATGTGATTCTATAAATGAAATTGTGGAAATTTTTGGAAAAAATCAAATTTTTCTTAAAATTAACTATAAAATTCTGAAAATTAAAAAATATTGTAGATAATACGAAAATAATGGTGAATTCCGTTAAAACAAAACATTTTATATTCATTTTTTGTTTTAATTTCATCAAATTTAGGAGAAAATCATGAAAAATGAAATAAACCTCAGGCCATTTAGAGAGATGGCACTTTTATTGCTTTATAGCAGCCACTTCTTTCCAGTAAATTGTAGCAAAGCCTACTTTGTAAATGAGTAAGTGGCATTGGGTCCAGAGTTACAATACACCAGCAGCAATCCAATTAGAAGAACAGAAAATATATTATAGCTGTTTATGTACTAGATGAGACTATTTTCATATATGTTAAGATTTTTTTCACATAAATAAAAAAATCTATTAAAAGTACTGTGAAAAATTGTGTAAACAAAATAAGAAGACATTAATAAATATGTAAATGAAAAAATATTTCAATGAATTCAAATAAGTTTTTTAATAATTATATGATGCAATTTCAATCAATAAATGTTATGTAACTCATGGTTTTTTTTAATCAATAATTTCTGAAATTTTTGACCAAATTTCTTAAATCATGGCTCATTTGTTCAGAAGACTTGTTGCTATCTAAAAATATTGACTATTTCATTGGATGGCTAAAATCACATATAAAAGATCAAGTTATATACCTGATATAACATGATTTGTATTGCTAATCTTGTAAACATAATAAAAAGTTATGGAAAAATAAAATTAAAAAAAAAATGTTTAAACTATTAAAAAAAGAATAAAATTAAGAACGAATTAGAAAGAGAAGAATGAAATCTCACTTAATTTCAATGAAAATTAAGTGAGATTTCACAATTTTAATTTTTTTTTTTCATATTAATTAGAATTAATTTCAAAACATCTGTGGCACTCAAAGATTTAAGCTATTAATGGCAAGTTCAACATCTGAAAAAGTAAACATTAGATCAGCTCATGTATCAGCAGATATATTTCTACTATGGGACATAACTACAAATATCAATACAGAATTGTTCCCAAGATTGAGTTCTCATAATGTTGATGAATGTTTTGTATTGTTTAAAAGAATTGTTGTATGCTGTATAGTATTTTCCTTATGTTTGGATCTTGCTCCCTTCTGAATGTTTTCCTCAGTCTTTTGACTTCAACTCTTCTTTGGTTTAGCCCTTTTGTCTACAAATACTCTCCAACTAATATATTATTTATATTTGAAAAAATTTATGAAATTAAATTTACATAGATTATTACATAATCATTATGATAAGAACACTATATACTGTAATTCCACTATAAGTAGCAACTCTAAAATAACAAACACTTATACTGGTGTGAAATGGCTAGCCAACTTATTTTCTCTATGTTAAAAACTACAGTTTATACAAAACCTGACTTTTGAAAAAACCAGTTTTCGAATTTTTATAATATATATATATATATATATTTTTTTTTAAATTA
>AYEL01084998.1:0-20377 GCA_000484575.1 Olivierus martensii
GATGCATTCACCCAAAAAATTAGCAAATACACAGAACTCTCACAAGAAATTAAGCGTCTTTGGGGAATGCAAAAGGTTTTAACAGTACCCATCATTCTATCCTCAACAGGAGTAATTCCCCACACACTACACAAAAGCCTCGGAACATTAGATTTACACCCCAAGACATATATAACACTACAAAAGGCATCACTACTCAATACATGCAACATAGTAAGAAAGTTTCTCAGCAACACAGACAGTTAGTTAATATACAACTAAAACATCTCAAGTAACTATGTCTTGACTCTTGTCCGACATAGCACTTTTGCTCCGAAGTTATTTCGTGCTCACATTGACATACCCCAATATAATAATAATAAAAATAGTTAAAATTTATTTTAAAATTGAAAGTCATTTTGTGAGGTCTCGGAAACCCCAGATGGACTTCCTTCTTTATAGAGATGATTATAAAAAAATTTTGTATTAATTTAATGAAAAAAATTTGTTAAAAGAAACAAAAATAATTAAACATTTTTTAAAAATAATAATTAATTAATAAAGACCGATCAAGATAACATTAACAGGGAACTTCGAATAAGTTCCCTAGTTCCTTGTCCATCCGTGGGAAAGTTCCTTCTCTAGATGGATGGAAAGAATAAATAAATACGAGTTCCGTGTAAAAGAAGAGGGGTAGTTTTGGAGAGTCAAAGAGATTAGAAGTCAATAATTTTGTTATTACAAAACAACAACGATGTAAGTTTTGAGCGAATAAGTCAATAATTTTGTTGTTAGAAAACAACAACGATGTAAGTTTTGAGCGACGAGAAAGCAACTCGTCCTGTCACGTTGGGGCAGCCGACCAATGCGAGGATCGATGAGCGACGATGGCAATGGTGACGACAAAGTGCTGAACTGTATTGTGTGTTTTAAAACAACTGGAACTGGACAACTGTCGACCTTGTAACGGACACTTTGAATATTTGAACTTTTTGTGTTAGCATTCGGATAACTTTCAAAGTTGGATTATTGACATGTCGTAGCATCGATAAAATCTCTCTCAGGTATGTGGAGGTCGTGGAACTCACTCTCTCTCAACATTGTATTATCACACAAACGAAAATTGTAACGTAGGCTAAATTAGATTTAAGTTAGAAATTAAGTAAAATTCATTGGTAATTGCTATAATCACTGTTGCTATATATATTCATGTAAATAAATATCTTATTTTGTTTATAATTTAGTTATTTGAGTCAATTTCCGATCCCGTACCTCGGCGTCACGGATCTGCGTGCCAAACTCGACGGTCAAATTCGGCCAATTTTGGCATCTCGACATCTTTTAACAGCGCCTACCCTCTGAAATCCTCACAATTTTCAGAATTAAAACTTTTTTGAAAAGATGAATCACAGTCAAAGAGATTTGTTAATGGTTCAAATTGGTCTTTTAAAATGATTATTAACTTTTCTCCAGCACCAGTTAATTTTTTTATTGTAAGTACCTGCACCTATTAAAAAATGAAAACTTGAAATTTATTCAAGAAATAAAATATTCAAAGTACAATATCTATAAATATTACATAATTAAGCAATCATCAGTCATTGAATATCTACTACATTTTTATATTATGGATATATAATCATATTTAACATTTAAATTATTAATTTATATTCTATTTTTAAATAACTAACCTGTTTTTAACAACTCCTCTTAATGATTTGAGATTATTTTTCTTGTTTTCTTTTTTAAATTTTCATACAATAATTTTAACTGCTTAACAATCTTTATTGGTCCAATTCCTTGATAATTAAATTTTTCAAAACTTTCCAAGTTGCATTGTTTCTTTTATTTTCAATGATATTTTTATATATTTTCAGCTAATTCAATCAGTAAATGTTTCTTGGTTTCTGAAAAATTAGCAGCTTGATGACACTTTATCTTTGCGATTGCATACCACATTGCTACTCTCCTCAATCCTAATGTCTGCCATTTTGACTGGAAGTAGATGGAACAGAGCAAATCAATCACAGCCTTCCAAACTTTCATTAGATCCAGTTAACTAACCAAGACAACTATTGTTGGTGTAATGTCTTCCCATTAAATTGCTTAATCGATCATTAACTAACCAATAGTTAGAGTTGTTTTAACTGATGTTGGTGCAACTGGCCGTATATGTAAAATGTTTTTAAAATGAATCATCATAGGGAAAAAGATTTTATTATTGCATATTAATAACAATTCTGAAAATAGTTGTCAAAAATTCAGGATTAAGCATGAAAAAAGCTCTTTAATTAGAAATTACAAACTACCCATGGCAAAAGATATTAAAATTAGCTTGATTGATAAATATGGCATAAACTGCAAAGACTAATAATTTTAATCCAACAAGGTATTAAGTCTTTAATTTAAACAGTGTCTAATTATGTTAAATCAAAGAAATAAATAATTTAAACCTAATAATAAAAAGTTTATTTAAACCTAATAATAAAAAGTTTATTTTTTTAAATAATTGGACTACTAAAGTATATCATATCAAACTATTGAAAATAATAATATTCTTTTTTTATTTTTTTTGAGGCTATTAAAATAAAAAATTTTGGGATTTTGGATTTTCTCTTTTGGATGTGACCTATATGCTATCTGTGTCAAATTTGAAGTTATATAGCAATGATTAGGCTGGGAATTTCCATTACTCATGCTATTGAGCATATGTATATATATTAGATTTTAATAAACATAGTTTAAATTTTAAAGATGCTGAACTGCATAACAAATATATATTGTTTTTTATTTAACAATTTTAATGGAAATATTAATAACAACATATAGCTGCTATTCAAAAAGTGAAAAAAAAAAAAAAAAAAAAAAAAAAAAAAAAAAAAAAAAAAAAAAAAATATATATACTATTCATGTTTCCACAATATGTAAAAATATAATCAATGGTAGGGAATTTTTGAATGAATTTTAATGTGCAAGTTAAAGCCAAAATTTCGTCAGGATAGTAATATCAAAAATTTACATTTTATAATATTTTTCATTTCAATTGACAACTACTTTAAAAAAAAAAAACTACTGACTTTTATTTCAATATTACGAATAAACAATTTTTCATCAATTAATTGATATTAATAAATAAGTGATTAGTGTATATTGTTGAATGAATGTTATTTAATTTTTTGTATAAGTAATATTTGCTAATATAATATCAATGAAGCATATATATTGTAATATGATCACCTAAGTATTTCTTGCATTGTAAATAGAAATACAAATTTTATATGAGTCATGAATTCCTAAATTAATCAAATTTTATTTATTTATGTCACAGATTTGTATTGATATTTTCAAAAAAGTGTAGCTAAATTAGAGAAAAAGAGTATTTGGCTAATATTTCTGAGAAATGAAAATATCACTTCAAATGCTAGATAATGAAAATTATTCAAATTCTTTATATAAATAAATTAAGTAGTTTTTTTAAATTTTTTTAATAAAATTTTTATATATATTTACTTACTTTAAAGCCTTCATACCAATCTCTAATTGTTTTTTCTTCAAATTTTGTATGATTTTTAAGAAATTCTATGTCTTCTTCAGTTAACTCAGCACCTCTGCTTGCTGAAACACCCATAACTGACACACCTGTCCCTAACAATAAAACATCTGGAAATTTTATATTTTATTTCAAACAAAAATTAATAGTCTTTTAATTTTGTTTATAAATCTTATTCAGATAATTTATCAAAATATATTTTAGATTATTTATTCCATTAAAATATTCTAGGATTTATTTATTTTTTAACTATTACATAATTTTTAAATAAATTTAAAAAATATTTTTCATATCTTATATACTGTATTTATAATATTTGCTTTATTTTGTTTTTTAAAGAACTTTCTTTCAGCAATTATTAAAACATTTATACATTAAACACACACACACACACACACACACACACAATCCTCAATTAATGACCATTCATATTTACAATGGTGGTGTCATTGGTAAATTCTATGATTAGTCAAAGCAATTCATGTGTGTACCATCTATGTACAATGGACTGATGTACCAAAAGCATTATATTTACTTTTTGTAGTTTTTGTTATATTTATTACAATTACAATAAACATTTTTATACGAATACTTGTAATTTATTACAAGTATTCTTATAAAGATTAATAATGAGAGATCATAAATTTTGGGCATTTCTGACTTCCAATCTTAACTAAATCCTGTCATAAATTGAGGACTACTACTTGTACAAGGGGATGCCAAAAAGTTCTTATCTTTACCATGTTGTATGTGTGTTATAGATCTATAACTGTAAACAATGATATTAATATGCATACTTTTTTGGCAAGTCCTGTTTAACCAGAGTTAGAAGTACGATAGTAAAAGAAAGAGTTATACTGGACAAAACTGAGTATTGAGCTATGATATAGTTTCTCGTCTTCAAGAGAAAAATACACAAACAATCCATGAAGAGATATCAACTGTATATGACAAGGAATGTCCATCATATGAAACTGTGAAATGATCAAAGATGTCAAATGATGGAATTAAACAATTGTATCATGGATATAAAAAGTGTGTGGCCCTAGGAGTGGATATGTAGAAAAGGTAGAATTAGAGGTCCAAATTTCACATCCTTAGCACATCCACATCATGATGTGTGTAAGAACTTTTTGGCTTCGCCTCATATAAAATAAAATTTAAACTAAAATCTTAAATATTTATATAATATTTTTTTATATTATTTAGAAAAATATAACTTCAGATTTTTCTCTTTATTCAAAATTATATATACATTACTATTATTATTTTTATAATCAAAGAATATTACATAAATATTTTCATTATATTGTATCATCAATGGACAATTGTCCATCTAACTTGTATTTGTTATATGCCATCAACCTATCTGCACTACCAATAGATATTTCATTAGCATGGTCAACAGTAAATAGTACATAAATTGATCAGTGATATTGTGCAATTAGTCAATAGGATTTTTATTCAATAATTATAAATTATTTAATATCATATACTGTATAAGAAATTTAAATACAGTAGAAGCCACTTATTAGAATCACTTTGGGACTGATCTATTTTGATAACAATAACCGATTGCATGTCAAAAAAAAAAAATAATAATAATTTTCGATTTTTTTTATTATATTGTATATACTGTATTTTTCTGTTATATACAGTGTAATCTAGATTCATCGTTTTCGTCGGGACTCCCGAAAAAACTATTGATACGAGAAAATGATAGATGCAGGATATAAAAAAAATTAATATTAGATTAAAAGATAACACTAATAATAATAATAATAATAATACAAAGCTCTATAACTGATGAATGAACACTTATTGAACTTTATACTGTATATTATGTAATCAGCTAAGCGAAAAAGTGAAGTGAAATGATTTACGCTTAAGCTGTTGACAATTCCAGTTTACAGAAAATCACAAATAGAGCAATAGTAAGAAAATTCTTATATCAAAAATAATTTTAAATTTTTTTTCAATAAAGAGAATTATAAAATCGCTAAATCTCTATATCAGCAATTTAAATTATATATTTTGTCATAAAAAAAACATTAAAAATCGCCAGATCTGGCAACAGTACGGCTGCGCCATTCGTAAGGACAAGATGTGCGGTAAAACCACCTAAAGGCGTTGCGTAGTTTTGGAAAGCAGTCATATTTATCTGTATGAATTTTATTAAATCAAAAACTTACATCGTTCTAATTATTATTAATTAAAAAATGTACACAAATCATATCTTTCCATTTAAGTCGAATCTGCATTATTTAAAATGGTGGGCAAGTGTTTATCTTCGGATATTCTCGTTTTTTTACTAAATTTCGGTGAAAACGAAGCGATAAATGAACAATTAACAAATAATATTGTTTATTTTAATAGATTTAACCAACATTTTAGTATTATCTGCGATATTTTATTAATTTTAAGTGCGATATTTTATAGCGGTGTATCGATTCTGATGACAATAACCGAAATTCTGATTACTATAAGCGGAGTTTTCATAATGCATTTTAATATGGATGATTTGGGACCATAGATTTTTGATAACAATAAACACTTGATAACAATATCCGTGATTACAATAAGCAGCTTCTACTGTAGTTCAAAAATTTTATCAATAGAAAGATTTAAAAGAATGAACCAACGTTACATAGAAATTTATACACAGATACTAAATAAACAAATAACAGCTCTTAGGCAGGAAAACACATTTTAATAAAAGTTTATTATTTGTGTATTTTCCTGCTTAAGAGCTGTTATTTGTTTATTTAGTATTTAAAGTTTGGCAGTGTAGAGTTTTCAACATTATTCGTTATACACAGATATTCCTTGGTTTAAAAAGTTATTAGAACTTTAAAAACAGTTCGTTATATGAAAATAAGTAAATTGGAATCTCATTTTCCATCAATTCCAATGTAAAAATTTTTAATTAATTCTTGGATACAAAAAGTCATTGCCATTTTATCTATTGATATTAAAGCATTCCAAAAACATTAATATAAATATATTTATAAATACTATAATACAACAGTTTATGATAGTTATTACTTATTTAAAAATAACTTATATTAAAAATAGTCTATCAAACAAGTTTTGATAATGATAATAATCATTATTTTTAATCAATTTAACTGAAATTCTTTTAAAATGTTAGGTTAATTAAGTTTCGGCATATCTGAAGAAAACTTATTAAATTAAAATTATATTGAATAATAAATTAATTACTTTTACTTATTATATTGTTAAAATATGAAAAGATAATTACCATTAATTATTCCTGCCATCTAAATAATAAAATTAATTAAAATTAAGCAAGAAAATTTGATTTAGAAGAATTAATTAAATATAAGCATAAAAATTAAATTATTAACAATGTTAAGATTAAATTAAATATTGTATATATCAAATACAAAATGCAAGCCAAATTTTTAAATATAGTATATTATACTTTCTTACAGTTACCAGAAATATTCTTTTTAGGGCATGCTTCTTATGCACTCTTTGTGAAGGAAGAGTTATGAAGTAGTTGAATATGATTAAAAGAATAACAGATTTGACTAAAAATAGCTTACAGAAGATACAAGACAGTCTTTGAGGCAGTAAAGAATGCTAAAGAAAAAAATCATCACATTAAGAACTGGAATTTATGGTATTCCTTGCAATAACCTGATGCTCAATTAAAAAGAGGAATATATAAGAATGACTAAACAAAATCTAGGAGACAAATTATAACCAAATATAGATAAGACATCCAAATAGGAAGAAAAAAAACAGCCCTGTTAAAACTGTATAAAGTATGTTCTAAAAATTAATTGAGATAGAGCTAAGGACATTAACCTTCGTTTTACATCAGAGGAAGTTTCTAAAAGAATCTATTGAAATAATGAAATGGGTCAAACATAATAATATAATCAACAATGAGCAGCAGGAAATCCTCCCTAGCCCATGGTTATATTTTGTGAAAGAAACCTAAATAAAGGTCGATTCACACATGTCAGTGATGTATCAGTACCGTGTCAGTTCAGTATTCGTTCAGTGTCAGTGACATCAGTAACGTATCAGTGATGTCTATTCATATATATCCATGCACTTTGGTCAGTTTGTAGTTAGTGGCCTTTGAGATGGCTCAATTTACGGACAAAGAATTGACTACAATTGCTATAATTTTGGATGAAGAAGAAATGAATCAAGCTAAAAACGAAAGTGGGTACATGAAGTTTGAAAAAAAGGGGAAAGCGAAGGAGAGTTTGCTATGTTATACACGGAATTAGTGGATGATGGAAGGAAATTTTTTGAATATTTTAGAATGTCTGAAGATTATATAGCCATAAATTGTCTTGTCAATACTTAAAGTATTCTTGTAAATTTCATTTGGCCATTTTGTTTTCAAATGCACCCATTCACGAATATCAAATTTAGCCTTTTGCATGCTGGAAATTAATAAAATTAAGCATAATTAAGATGTAAAAAATTAAAATTATCATATCCTGCTTAATATTCATCAAAATCTTTTGAAATTTTTACAATTTATTACATTTTTTTATTCTCTTTCTAACAATATATTTTTTTTTAATTATTTTTTCAGAAGTTTTCATTCTGTATATGAGATTGCTGAAAACATGATTTTTTTATATGAAGAGTTAGCCATCCAAACAAAATAATTGCTATCTTTGGATAATGAACCACAAATGAAGAAAACTGGATCATATTTTCAAAAAATTCAATAAAAACTAATTAATATGGAAATTTTGGTTAATGAATATTAATTAAGATATGTCATGTAATTACTTCAAAATTTACATAAATTTATTGAAATATTGCTATTATTATTAATAATTAATACTTATTAATATGTTTTTTCTTAAGTTCAATAACTTTTTAATTTAATACTTTATAAATTTCTGAATTTATATAAAAAATCCTAATGTAAACAAATCAAAACCAAGAATTGTTTCCACTCATATATAAACAGTTATAATATTCTTTACTTTGTTTTTATTGGACTCCCTGATAGTTGACACTCACTCCACTCCTAATACCACACTTTCCAAAAAGTAATATGCTTGGCTGGAAAGGATTGGCACCAATAAAACAATAAAGGTGGATTCACATGTCAGTGATGTGTCAGTTCAGTATCCATGACGTGTCAGTTCAGTATCCGTTCAGTGTCAGTGATATCAGTAATGTATCAGTGATGTCTATTCATACATATCTATGTAGCTTGGTCAGTTTGTAGTCAGTGGTTTTCGAGATGGCTCAGTTTACAGATGAGGAATTGTCTACAACTGATATAATTTTAGATGAAGACGAAACGAATCAAGCTAAAAACGAAAGTGGTACATGAAACTTGGGAAAAAAGTGAAAGTGAAGGAGAGTTTATTATGTTATACAAGGAATTAGTGGATGATGGAAGGAAATTTTTTGAATATTTTAGAATGTCTGAAGATTATATAAGGGAAAGTGAAGGAGAGTTTGCTACGTTATACAAGGAATTAATGGACGATGGAAGGAAATTTTTTGAATATTTTAGAATGTCTGAAGATTATATACTCTAATAGAGAGTAACTAAGGATAAATCATAAAATATGTTATGTTGGAGAATCAATTCGACCAATTGTTTGTTATTTATTTCTGTAGCAGGCAGTGGTGGACTGGCCATAAGAGCATTTTGACAAATGCCAGAAAGGCCGGCAGCCGACGAACTGAATTTTATGTCATGCAACACACTTTCAATATAATGTATATTTGTTTCAGATTCCTCTTCATTCATTTTTATTCAAATAGCAGCCGATGAACTGAATTTTGTCATGCAACGCACTTTCGATATAATGTATATTTGTTTCAGATTCCTCTTCATTCATTTTTGTTCAAATTTATTAATATTTTAGTATGTGCACACAAATAAAGATTTGTACTTTAGTTAATTTGGTAATTATTTTTATTTTGTCGTTAAAATTTGTTTTGTAAAAAATGCTATGTATTTAATTTATTTAATATATATTACAGATTTATCATTGCAACGACATTAAGATATAAAAATAAAATAAAGACAGGAGTAATGCAAAAATATTTATAAAAAAATTTTATCATTTCAACAACATTAAGATATAAAAATAAAATAAAGACAGGAGTAATGCAAAAATATTTATAAAAAAATTAAATAAATTTTTTGAAACACTCCTGGTCTTTATTTTTTTCTATATCTTACAGCAAAATGTCCTTGTGATGACATATCCGTGAGGCGAATTGTCCTAATACCAAGTTTAACTAGTAGGCCACTGTCAGAATAATGCCAGAACCGAAAATATATTCCAGTCTGTCCCTATCTGCAGGCATTCCCTTCCTCACAACATGTCCGTAAAAAAGTAAAAATATCGTTGGTGACATATAGCACTTTCACGGTATGGACACTGAACTGACATTGAGTAAAAGTACGGCACTGTGCCAGACTTGTGTGAACATGAACATTGGAAAACAAAAGAACAATAATTTAGGTTACTGACACTGATGAAAATTGTCAGAAAATTAAGTGGACATATCACTGACATGTGTGAATCGATCCTAAAAGTGCCATGCCTCTTAATAGCAGATCTTTGTTTATATTAGTATTTTCTTGTTTTTTGACAAAAATACAGTGAAATAAAGTAAAAATCAACAAATTAATAATAATATTATCTATTTTAATAGAATTAAGCAAAATTTTGGTAATCTATATTTTTTTTAATTTAAAGATTTTATAATTAATACTATAAAAACTTTTTACAAAAAATTTGGAGAGAAAACTATTTCAACATACAATCAGAACAACAAACACAGTAATCTAGAATATAGAAAAAGAAGGTGAGAAAAAATTGACATTTCCAAAAAACACTCAAATAAATTTTCATAAAAACCATTTAAAATATGAAATTTTGGCTAAAAAGCATTTAGGAACCATCATCAGAAACTCATTATGGTCCTTTCTTGAAAACCCTAAACACAATTGCAATAAACTGATTACGACCTATGAAATTGCAGTTGTAAAATTCTTTTTGTCCTGCATTGGGTGGCAAATACTGTCAATGGTACACAAGAGATTAAGATTAGACTTGTGCAGTTTTTCAATTTATGTGGAAATTTTTTGGATGAATTAACTGCATGAGTTGGGGACAATGCAGTTAAATTCATCCAAAAAATTGACTTTACAGCATCACTTGAGTTATGTTTATATGAGATTGCAAAAGAAAAGAATTTTTTTTTTTTTGGCTTTTGATAAATTTCATGAAATAAATTAAAAATCACCATCTATGATTCACTTTATCATATTAAAATATTTATCATTTCAGAAAAATTTTTTTTTTTGCTTTTGATAAATTTCATGAATTAAATTAAAAATCACCATCTATGATTCACTTTATCATATTAAAATATTTATCATTTCAGAAAAAAGTTTTAATGTAAAAATATAGTTATCATTAATTATTAATTCTGAAATCAGAAATATAAGAAAGAAATGTTTGTTTTGATGTTTACCTTAGTAAATAAAATTATTTATAGTATTTATATCAATACAGATATAGAATTTGAATACAATATTTTTACCTCTCCGAACAGCATTCCACAATTGATCTTTACTTTGACACTGCTCAAAGACATATGGTAGTTTTACATGACCAGCACAGATGTACCAGAATAAAATTCCAAATGCATAAACATCAACACTGTTATCATATCTTCCACTGAAAAGTTCAGGAGCCATATGAATAGGTGTACCAACAATACTTCCAGACATCATTGCTTCAGGTTTACAAAAGCCTAAATCTGTAATTTTGGCACGATTTCTTTTATCCAACTAAAAAAATAAACATATTGCTTTGCAATTAGATAAAAGTAAACTTTTATATTCCAAATTATTCAGAAGACACACAAATTAAGATTATACATGATTCATTTAAAATAATTCATTTGATATGTAAATTATATCAAGAGTAACATGTAAAATAGTAATTCAAGTTTTGTAATTGAGAGTTAAATTTGGAAAGATACTTCAGATTTCTACAATCTATTATAGTCTAAAATATATATTTTATTCAATTTTACATTATTCACAGGCACTGAGGTCAAAAACTAGGATAGAAAGAAAAGCTCAATCCTGACACACTAAAATGGCTGCTAATTAATTATTCAACTATATATAATTTATATTCTAAATAACAAAATCATTATTATAATAAAATATTTGTACTGGTTAATTAAAAATAAATATTAATTTATAATGTTTTAATATTTTGCACTTGTTATAGTTTAAGTTTTTATTTTAATGATTTTTAAATATAATTCAAAAGTCTAATAAACACAAGCACTTAATAAGCACTCCAGAAGTAACTGACTTAAAATAAAACTTTAATAAGAAACGTTATCAACCATAGACGGTCCTCATCAGCTTTTTACATAAATACAACTTATAGAAAAATCACTTACTTATAATCCGTTTTCGACCACAGACAGTCCTCATCAGCTTTTTACATAAATACAACTTATAGAAAAATCACTTACTTATAATCCAGCATGAAATGTAGTTGAGTAATAATTATTAATAAATTATTACTCAATTGCATTTCATGCTGGATTATAAGAAAGTTTATAGAGTTTAAGCAGGTTAGTAAGTAATGTTTATAGAACAATTGCAAAGCGAATTCGAACGGATATCAATACTATATAATTCTACTTATTCCTAACGGCTAGCGACTCTGCAATCCAGAGTTCAGAAATGTTTTCAGTGTTTTAAGCCCACTTCAATTGCATTTAATGTTAATTTTTTATCATCATATATCATTGTTTTTGCACATACAATTGTAAATGCAAATAAAGAAAACAATATAAAATAGTAAATTTGTATTTATCAAACAAGAATTTTGCTAATTTAAGAAATAGTGCAGAAAGAAATTTCAAATATTTTTATCATATACTACATCTATTGGATGTCTAAAGTGGAAGTTAATTATTTCTGATGTTATATGACCAAAATTGAGTTTTTGATCTTAGTTGTCATTAACTATTAACTTTTTTAGAATGCAGTTTGATTAAAGGAGCATGTAAGAGGATATCTAAATTGAATTTCACAATTGAAATTTTTCCTGTGTTTATTAAAAGTATTCATTTTTTTTCATCCAATATTGTCATTTATTAAACAGTTTCTCCTAGAGTAATTCAGAATTGTTCTTAAGCAAAAGGCATCAAAACTATTTACTAAGTTTACTGTTTCAACAATGGTTATGTTCAAGGATTGGGAGATATAAAGTAATACTGCTTAGCTTATTATATAAAGTTTGATTTTAGTGATAATAGAAATTAATAATGATTTCACAATAATTGATGAAACTTATAAAATTAAATAGTGACCTTTTTTTTATATTATTATTAATAGTGTCACTAATATAAGACCTGATATTTAAGAAATTACATACTACATCAAAGAATCACATCTAATTAATTTAGATATCTCCTTGCATATTATTTA
Source organism: Olivierus martensii (assembly GCA_000484575.1). Lineage (NCBI taxonomy): Eukaryota > Metazoa > Arthropoda > Arachnida > Scorpiones > Buthidae > Olivierus > Olivierus martensii. The sequence continues at coordinate 13,026 of AYEL01084998.1, forward strand.
AACAAATATTGTTAACAGAAATATTCAATAAAATGCTATTTAACCATGTAATATATTTTATACATTCTCAAATATTACCATAATCATTTATGTCCTTTAGCTTCCTGTAGTATACGCTAAAATATGTTATCATTACAAATGTTTTCAACACTCTTGATGGCTTTCCTCAGCTTCTAATAATACTAACGCCATTACATAAGAACAGGTTAACTAGCTTACAAAATAAAACAAATTTAAAGAAGTGGGACCATGTTCAGAAGTGCTCCTCTTAATGTCATCTGCTTGTTTTACCATACAATTCATTATACTAAAGTTCATTTCACATAATTAAAATTACAAAAAAAACCAGCAGTAATTAACATTACTATATCAAAAAAATCTAAAAACTACCTAAGAAAATATTAATGAAAAGACATGCCATTATAGAACATATTTACCATTTTAGATACTTCTTGGAAGGTACAAAATTTAAAAGTTTTGTAGTGTTTTCAATCAACAGAGAAAAACTGATAGAAATATTACAAAATTACTATTCTTATACAAATAAAAAAAGTAATAGAACCTTTTATAAAGAATATATGCCAAGATGTAATAATGAATAGAAAACAAAAGCTTCTACAATAAAAGTGGATTTTATTCCAAAAATTGTCATTATTATTAAATTAGATAAATGAGAATATGTGATTTTAATTAAGTTGTTCCAAACACAATCTCTTCATAGCTTGGTGTCGATCTAATGTTTAATATTGAAATACCATATTGATGGAAATACATGTGCTCTTCAAGTTATAAACTTATGGTAATTAATATTTAAATTTTGTTCATAACTTGGGTTGTTTGTAACTCAAATACTCTGTTTATTTGAGCTCAAAAGTACTGAAATAACTTTATATACTGTATTTTGTAATATATTATGCAACTGAAATATATTATAAAATACAGATTATAAGTTTGTCTTATTGACACACTGTGTAAAAGTTCCAATTATAAAACAAGGGAATTTTTGGTGTAATTGCAATCATCTTGAAATACTGCCATAATATGTTAACTATGTAATTTTACATATTGATTGTTAAAGCATTCTGCTATCATAATGTTTAAAATTCTTGATGATTTTTTTGAAACTTTGTGAAATTTTAAAATGAAATTGCATGTTTATAACTACAAATGTTTGTAATTCAAATTTTCAAAATTTATGGAGTATCTGTACTTTTCAATTTTAAATAAGAATTTTCACTAAAATTTTTAGTAAAAAATTTTTGTGATGTATATTACTAACTTGTAAGATAAAACATAATTTTGACTAGCTTATTGAACTTTGAAAGAAAATTACAGATGCAGAAGTGCTTTTGGATTGGACTATACAAAAAGTGCAACTCAGAGGGGCAGTTCAACCAAAAGCATTTCTGCATCTGTAATTTTCTTTTAAGGTCTGATAAACTAGTCAAGATTTTGTTTTATTATTGTCAAGGATTTTATTATTATGTCTAGTTATTAATATTATTTGCAATATGAAGATTTTGTAATTTTTTAAAATTATATTTGATATTATTTTTGCAAAAAATTATCTTCATTAATTCTGTCCTGTAGCACTATTATTCAAATGTTTGCTTATTTTCAGTTTGTCTTTCATTAAGAATAGAATTAAGGAAGATCAAATGTGCAGAATCTAAAACTTGTAATAGAGTATTATTGTATTTTTTTTCCTATTTTCTCCTTCCTTGTTTTATATATTTATATGAAATTTAATTTTAATTACTGTCAAAGTATTGTTTTTATCAAAATATTTGAACCTGTTTTGAATGGAAATTAACTCAAAGCATTGTCTAAGTGGATATTTATTTTCATTAGAATATTGAAAAAAATCATTTTTTTTAGAAAAATATAATCTAAGAAAACTGCTTTAACTCTTATTATTAGATATCTAATTTTTGGTGTTAGAATGACACCCATACTACGTTGAGGCCAATAGGTTTGGGGATCTCTATGACAACAATGCTATTAATCACTTTCAAAAAATCCTGAAGAGAAAAAAGCAATTGACATTGGACAGATTCTTTAATGAAAAATAAACATAATAGATTAAAATGCAAGACTATGTATGTTATATTATTATGGTTATTACATATAAATAAAAGTAGTAAGAAATTATATAATTTTTTATTTTATTTTTTTGGGTCTCCAGAACGAATTAATCAAATTCCCATAAAAAAAAAACCTATGGTAAATCGACAATCAGTTAACAAACAATTCGGATAATGAACATTGTCTTGGAACGGATGGAATGTTAACCGATTACCCACTGTTCTATAAAATTCCTGTATACTGCTTTTTGCTATTACGATATTTTTACAAGCAGGAGTATTTATATATCTTTATAAATTACACTCAAATTTTATATTATATTAATTTATATTAATATAATATAAAATTTGAGTGTAATTTATAAAGATAAATTAATACTCCTGCTTATAGAGCAGGAGTATTAATTTTGTAAAAGTACCATATGAATTATAAGTATTAATAGAGATGCAGTAACATTTTTTGTCTTCTAAATTCTCTTTAGCTGCTATTATGTGTTCATGTTGCATTGTCATCAGAGATATACAGGGTGGAAGAAAAGTCTGTATCTCTCCAAATAACTTGATAACTATCATAGATTTCAAAAATCTGTTAATGCCAACAATAGGAAATCATGGATTGCTACTTGATGGTGACCTTCAAATGAGCTGATTATGCAAATGAGGACAGTTGTAAATCCTATCTCAAAGTGTAACAGATAAGGAAAAATTTCCAATTATAAACTTGTTCAGTATTCAATTCTGAGCACAATAAAGAAAATCTTATCAAAATCAGATGAACAGTTCACTCAAAAATGAAACACAGATCTATCATGTGTCAATTTCTTGAAATACTCAAGATCAGTTTACTCACATACAGTAACTGATGAGGCCACAACAACTTTCATTCTTGCATAATAACAGTAGAGAGTCATTAAGACCTTATTATTACTGTTTGTGTAGAAATTTCTACTGATATTCTATAGGCTGTGAGGAACTCCATCCAACATCATGCTCAACTATACTCAGGTGCTGGTGAAAAAATTTTGAGCATATCCTTGATTAGTTTTTGCTTGTTGATTAAGCTCTGTGTTTTCAATATTTTTGATTTGAGGTGTTTTGTTTTGGTGTTGATTTGTTATTTACATGTCAGAAATAAGGTCAACCCTTTGCATGCAAAATTTTTTTTTTTTCATTTTTGAGTTAACTATTCATCCAATTTTAATAAAGTTTTTAAAATGTTCAGAATTGAATGCTGAACAAGTTTGTAGTTTGACATTTTTCCCATCTTTTATGGTTTATGAGATGGATTTGCAACTGTCCTTATTTGCATAATCAGCTCATTTGAAGGTCACCAACCACAACTTTCTACTTGTTGACATTAACAGATTTTTAAAATCTATGCTAATTATCAAATAATTTGGAGGGGTATACAGATTTTTCTTCCACCCTGTATATATAGTTGACTCCTGCATAATGTGGGAATATGTTCTGTGTTATACGAATCTGTTAAGTCTTATATGAATCACATAAGTAATATGAAGTTCATGTTACATGGTATAACCACATAATAAGCATTACCACAATTTTTTTTTTTGCATTATAGAAATCTGTTATACAGAGATCTATTGTATATAAATCATAGTTTCATTAGCATTCAAATCAATAGCACATTCAAAGCACAAAAAAGCAGTAATAAGACCTTGTTATTCTTTTAATGTACTTTAAATGCTTTATTGTCTAATATATACCAATATACACTTCTTTTTGTACCAAGTATACAAATAAACAATTAATAATGGTTTTTAGTAAGCTTGTTAAAAACAATAAATTAAAATTAATGGATATATAAACATAATATAAAATACATATTATCCTAGTGGTTCATGATAAAATTATAATAAACATTGCATTACAGATAATAATAATAGTTTAAGAGAAAAAAATGCATATAATAATATTAATAGCTGTATTAATTAAGTTAATTATAAATACATTTACTTTCTGACAGTACTATTATTATTGTGATTTTATATGATTGGAATTTTTTAGTTATCAATTAAGAACAGGTTTCATCTGATTTAAAAATCAGTTGTTCTGATTACTGGAATTATATTACAGGGAATCCATTATATAAATATAATATACTGTTCAACCCAATTTATGAGTCTAATGCTTCCCTGAGAATGCATATAAAATAAAATTACTTGAATTAGGACTAAAATTATCATTTATTTAAATGGAAAGCATTCCTAATTTTAAAAATGCCATTCATGTTTTCATCAAAATATATTAAATATCATCTAATTATATAAACAAGAATAAAATTACTTCAATTAAATACTATTTAATTGTAATACAATGTAACAATACAGTTTTTAATTATAAATCAAACAGTTGATATCTGGTATTGTTTAAATATTTTAATGTATATTTTGTAAGAAATTAATAATAATAATAATTTACTACAAGCAAAATCAAATTGAATAAAAATTCAATATGTTAATGAATATTTCATCTTAAATAAAGAAAATAAAAATTCAATGAAAAAAACATTAATTTGTTGGAAAATTGGCATAGTACTTTGATTCTAGAAGAATTTTCTGTAGAAATACTGAAAAATATCAAAAAGGAAAATATCCTAAATTCTTTAAATCTGACTAAGGTCTTCAGTATCTAGAAATGATATATACAAAAATTCTTATCTTGATTTTATTTTGAAGTATTTTTGTTTATGTATATATTAAGCAGACTTCAAGAAATATTTCCCCCTTTATTGTTAATCTTCATATTTATATTTTTATGTGTGCTATTTTTCTTTTTATTTATACTGCAGCATGTTATTTATAAAACTTAATGTAATAAAATCATAATCATAGCATTTTGTTTTAATATGATATATTTTCATAAAAATGTTTTAAAAAAGATTTACTGACACATTTAAAATTTTTTTGTTATTTTTTTAATTTAGAATATAATAAATTTGAGAATTGACAAGGACTATAAGATTATCCAAAACATTCTTCTTACAGTGATAATAACTGTTTATGAATTTCCTATTCATTTGGTTTAGTGTTTAATTTTGCTTATATTAAAATTTTTCTATGGTTATCCTAACAGTATAAAATTGACTGCATAAATTTAAATATCGTTTTAAAGATATAACATCAACAATTAGGATAATAAGCTATAATTTTCCTTCATCTTTGTTTTAATTAGTCTTTGTGTCTTGACCAATTTAATAAATTGTATTTAGGCCATTACTTTGTGTAGAAAAGTTTTCAAATCCAAACAATAATAATAATAATTATTATTATTAGTATTAATATTATAAAATAATTTTGCCTAACAGAATTCTATTACAGTTATAGTCTTTTATCAATCAATGAAAACAAATCAACTGAAATATTTATTATTTATATTAAAAATATAAAAATAAACAACATTGTAAGTGCTCTCTATTTTAGCTGATTTTTTGTTTCATTTTGTTATTAAATTTCTAACATTTCTCTATTTTGAAATATCTGATGTGCTTGTTTGATATTTTTAATTATTATTAGAAGTGAAATATAATTTTAGTTTTATATTATAACTTTACCTCTAATCATTTCTTTATATATTTTTAAGTTCCATTTTGAAACTCTATTTTATTTTATTGATCATGAAAAGTATTTAAATAAATTATGAAATATACATATAACAAGGGAAATCATTTGCAATATTGTATTTGATATGAGTTGTTATCATTACCAGTGTAAAATTTTGATTTTATGAAATAAGAATTAGCGTGTCTTCCATATATAATTATTTTTGGGAATTAAGATAAATCAAAAATACATTTCTATCCTAAAATGTTAAGTCAAGCTCAAATTTGCCTGAGAAATTTCTGGGAGAGGATTACAATATCAAATTTCCTAAAAATTCATCCAACAAAAATAGTCTAATATTGATGAACGAATTTAATCGAAAGTTAATGAATTTTCTTAAAATTTAATAGAGGGAACGTGCCTATAGTTTAATATAGGAAATAGAGGATAATAATTCAGTATGTGACGAGCTTTATATATTTAACGATGATATTCTATGTATAGTAATTAAATTAAGTTTCTTCTCCTATTACAAGTTTTATCTTATATTTCGTTCTCTGAATCTGACTAATAAACTCTTTTCTACTTAATTAAAAAAAATTAAGATACAAACAATCGAAATTTTTAGCAGTACAAATTCTCTGAAGTTGTCAATGTTTTAAAAATTGAAGATCTAATTAAAAAATTGACGTTTTATGGTTGCAGTTTGAAAGAAATTAAAATAAACTTTGTTACAGAACATATTTTTAGATAGATAATTTTATTATATAATAATGAAGGCATTATATTAAACTTATTGATAATTTTTATACAAATAAACATCGAAAGATAAATAATTAATATTGAAGAACTTACTCAAAACAAAATTCGAAATTTAGTTTAAATTAACCGCTAAAATTGTAGTACGCCCAGTGTTGCCAGAAACTATTGTGGAAAATAAGCAAGTTGCAAGGAAAAAAGTAGCAAAAAGTAGCATAGCAAAATATATATAGGGTGATTCAAAAAGGTTGTGCCAAAATTTACATACATGTAGAGGATAAAATTCTAAGTAAAAAATGTTTTGATTTGAGCCTCGGTTTAAAAGATGTAACGCGTAAAAGTTTTGTGACGTCATTTCTGGCACAGATTGGGCGCGTTCTTAAAATCAGCGATTTGAAAGCACTTCGCTTAAGCATTGACGTCAAAATTTTTCGCTTTTAAGAACGATTTACGCTTCTCGAAAGCAAAATGGATGACCTGTTGACAGCAGCTAGTAGTTTTGTAAGAATGCTTGATAGTTATGCTAAAAAATTGTTTTTTAAATCTGTTGAAAGTGATGACGAAGAAACATATTTTATTTCCAATTTAATAAAATCGCCTAATAAAAGGTTGAAAAAATCTAAAGGACTACATAAATTTAGTCATTAATCATTACTCAAATTAAAATTTATATTAAAATTTCATTCAAACGATATATAATCGAATTTTATACGATACCATTTAAAAATCTGCAGTAATCGTTTTCTGTCATTTGTAATTTATATAATTTATCAGCAATTGATACACGCATGTGGAACCACTGATTGTCAGCCATTTTAACTTGCTTACTGTAAGCCGTCTTTTCGATCGCTTAGAAACCGCTGCAAGCGCTGTCGGTCAGCACAATTTAAGAACGCCTTTAGCCGCTTTTCGCTCGCAAGCTGCTGATTTTAGGAACGCACCCTTA
>AYEL01085000.1:0-38615 GCA_000484575.1 Olivierus martensii
TTGTGGGGAAAGCCTGTAGGGCTCTTTGGGCTTGCAGGGGTATCTTGGGTAAGACTTGGGGTCTTAGGCCAGGGCTGTTGTTTTGGATTTATACCATGGTCGTGAGACTATTCTTACTTATGCTGCCATTGTATGGTGATGTAGGGTCTTACTTAAGACTTGTCAGGCCGAACTTGGAAAGATTCAAAGGTTGGCTTGTTTGGGCATTACTGGGGTTATGAAGTCTGCTCCTACTGCCGCTCTTGAGGTCCTCCTGTGCATTCCTCCTCTGCATTTGTTTGTTGAGGCGAGTGCCTGGGAGGGCTATTATAGGCTTCAGTCTTTGGGGTGAAGAATTTGTCTTTTTGAGTGGGACAGGATACACTGTAACATTCTTGGGATGGTAAAGGATTACATGGTGCTTAGATTTAACTTCTTCCAGTCCTTCACTGTTGTTTTTCCCAGTTTGGAGAGCTGGGGAAGGGGATTTGGGCACAGTATCAAGGATGGTTTGGTCTGGTTTATGGACGGTTCTAAAACCACTACTGGTGTTGGACGGGGGTTTACTGCCAAGGGACTCGGATGTTTTATTCCTATTCCCTTGGGCAGTTTGCTACTGTCTTTTAGGCAGAAATCTTTGCTATTTCTGCATGTGTTAGAATTAATCTTGATAGGAATTATGCTGGTAAGCATATTTTTATCCTATATGACTGTCGGGCTGCTCTTAAAGCACTTGATAATTCCAGATTTGTTTCGAAACTAGTCTGGGAATGCCGTCTTCTCATTGAGGAACATTTGTTTTGAAACTAGTCTGGGAATGCCGTCTTCTCATTGAGGAACTGGCCACCAAGAACAGGGTTTAACAGGTTTGGGTGCTGGGGCACAAGGGGATTGGAGCCAATGAGGTTGCTGATAAGCTTGCCAGGGAAGGGGCTTCTCGCCCCTTTTTTGGACCTGAGCCTGTCCTGAGCATTGGTTCGGATGTCAGGGACTGGCTGGCGGCTCAGCATCATGCTTTCTGGAGGTCTACCTCTGGTCTTAGGCAGGCAAAGGTTCTCATTTTGGGTTGCTGTGCACAGCGAACTAAAGAGTTGCTTTCTCTGAACAAATCTGAAGTTAGGATTGTTACAGGGCTTCTCACAGGGCACTGTCATCTTAGAAGACATCTTCACTTGATTGGGCTTGCCGATAGCCCTATGTGTAGAAGATGTCAGTATGAGGAGGAAACTCCTCTCCACATTTTGTGTGAATGTGTTGCCCTTTCATGGCTTAGGAATGATCTCTTGGGGATGTATTTTTCTGTTCCCGAAGATCTCGCTTGTCCCATTGAAGAATATACTGTTGTTTGTTCTTAAGACAAGCCTTCTTCTGGGATAATTGATTGGGGGAGCACAATAGACCATTGCCGGTCACGGTGCTTGGGATGGGTAGGCCCCTCCCTATTTACTACTACTACTACTACTACTACATATGTAGTGCATATTATATATATCTAATAATAAATTAGTGTATTTTTCCTATTTCAAGTGCTTGTTATGATTTCTTGTTTAATGTTTAATTATACAATTAAAAAATGAAGATAAATTAATAAACAATAGTTGAAGAAATGATTGTTTAGTTCTAAATGGAAATGATGTAATCTTATGTCATAAATTCTGATTCCAACATCACAATATATAGTTTTTAATAACCTAACCTTTCTCTTTAAGAAAACAAACAAATTACTTTGTTATCATTAACTGTAATGAGAAATTGAATTTTTGAATCTGTTTATCATCATAATTTGCATATTATACATCAAATAAAAAAATTCATAAAACAAAAAAAAATTTCTTTTTGGTTGAAAATTGTTACAAAATATGCATATAAATGTATCAGAGAATGTGATAAAATTAGAATATGAGGTTGAATTTGAATAATATGCAATTTAATACTATCAAAATTGAAATATGTTTCTAGATGTCATGTTTTATTGCCTTGTTTACAAGCCATGCCCACCAATACACCACTTCCAACTGACTTTGGAATTCAGCAGCTCATAAACACAACCCTCTGTTTACAAATGAAACAGGAATTGCATTTGTTTTGACATCAGAAAAGATTTAGGGCTGTTTGAAATTCAATATTTTTGTTTGTTTACATAGTTTTGATAAGGAGATATCTAATTACATAATTTATTAAAAATCAGCAACATAACATAGAAAAATGATTTTTTCTTGTATTATAGAGTAAAGACTTGTTAGAGATAAAAACTTTAATTCAATTAGAAGATGCAGATTAAAAAATAGTGAAAATTTTAAAATAAAAACATGGGTTGATAGAAGCCAATGAAACTGAACCCATTCAAGAAAAGAAGACACCACTGCCAGCCTACTATTGCAACTACAACTATAATAGAATGGAAAGATATACATTGCATATTTTTATGTTACTGTTTACAGTTTTATCAGATTCTGTTGGATGACTGAGGTTTATGTAATAAGTATTCAAGCATGAACATTTCTCAAAGCAATCATCATATTAAAATCCACTCATGCAAGGATTCTATATTCTTACCATGTTTTGGAACAAAGCTGCTTTTCTGAGCATTCCAAATATGGGGATGCCAGATAATTAGTCTCACATTATATAACAATAATCCACAAAATACCAAAAATTAGCTCAAAGTTAAAATTCTTTGAAATAATTATTTAAACTTAAAAAATATTTAATTTATCTTTAAATTAAATTTATAGTAATATATAAGTTATTATAGTTAATATCTTTTAAACCTGAGCATAACTTACAAGGCTGAAATATTATTTATTAACAATGTGTTAAAACTAATATAACAGTACTAAATATATTTATTAATAAATCTCTATTTTAAATACGTATTCAGTATAAAGTATTTTTGATAAATTAAACAATTGATATTAATTTTAAATTGTAAGGAACTTATCATAATTTGATAATGGTAATTGACTGTTTCATTATTTTTTAAATATTAGGTATTTCAGTTGTTTATTAATTGCATCTTTGTAAATTAAAACAATTAAAATTTTTTAATATTTATTACAATCACTGTTTAGAGTTTTATAAGTATTAATTAAATTTTTTACCTATTAAGTAATTTCTCAACTGTATTTTCATTAATGACTCGAGCAAATGCAGAAAACAGATCTGCAGCTAATCCAGATGTTAATCTGCTTCCAGTGTCAATTAAATTAAACAGATGATTAAATATGGATTGTGCATTAGTTAATAGATGTTCCAACCATTTACCACTTAAGAAATATTCTTTTTGTAATACTGGCAACTGAAATACAAAACTGTCAATATTTTATTTTTAAAAATTAAAATTTCAAATATAAATTTAAAATATTTATTATTTATACCTGTGTACTTATCTTAACTTTATCAATTTCTTGAAAAATGTTTTCAATTCCTTTTTTTTCGCACAAAGTGCTTTTTATAATATCTATTTTATCAGAATGAATTACAAATATGCCTTTATTGTAATTTTTCAAACATAAGGCTTCTTTTATCTTATTAGAAGAAAAGTTCTTTTGAGAGAGCTGAAAATTATATAAAATTTTAAATTTGGTTTTTTCTTTAGAATTTTCCAAATAAATTAAAATTTGATTTATTCTTACCCAATTTAGATTAATGGATGAGTTCATTAATTCTGTTACTAGATCCAAACTCAGATTAAAGGGATTAACTTGTAGATCATTTTTTATCTTTTCTGCATCAATTATTATTTCTGATATTCTAGCAAAAGCTTCAATAAAAATTAATAAATTATAAAAAATTAATATGGTTTAAATTTAATATAATATTAAAATTTTATTTTATATCAAGATTTAAATTAATAATAAAGCTCAATGTCTTTTACCTGGCATTTGTGGAGTAAAAAAATCTTGAATAGATTGCCACATATTTTGAGGTGAAGTGAAAATTCCTTTTGTAGAATTGCTAAATTCTTTTATTAATGACAATACATGCTTAAACAGAACTGCATATCTGTAGATTAATTTTGGAAATTTATTTAAAAGAGAAAAATAACAACTAAATTTGAATTATGAATAAAAATAAATACAATATGCATGAATATATAAGACAGTCTAACTTTTACTGCTATTCAAATAAACTGCTTAGACTTATATCTCTAAATAAATAGGAAAAAACAGCACTTTATGCAGTTGAATAAAGTTTTTATAATAAAAACTTTATTCAACTGCATAAAGTGCTGTTTTTTCCTATTTATTTAAAGACAGTCTAAATATAAACTACTTTCTGAATCAAGTTGATTTAAGCAAGAAACCCTATTACTAATTATTTTATGATTTTGTTTTATTTATTCACTTTATAGATTATGCCAAACATATTTTTATATTAAATTAATTGCTCTATACAGTTGATTTAATATTAAAATGAAAAAAAATAATAATTATATTCAATAACATATCTTTCAATTAATTACATATTCATTTATATAACTTTTTCCTTTTTTTTTTTTTAATCTATTTTTGATACCTTGATTGATCTAGATATTTTATCACCTGAGACAACTTTAGAAAATGGCAGTTCTCTCCTCTTCATTCATGCACATTAACACATAAATATATCTAATATTTTGGAACTGGGAATGTAATGATGTCAGATACATAGTCACTGAGAAACATACAAAAAATGTTGGTTAGGAGACAGTAAACCTAGACTGAGATTATATATAGCTTTTAATGTTAAAAACAATAATGATAAATAAAGATATTTGTGAATATGATATCCTGATTGTGATATGCCAATGTGGGAAAATGTAGGGAAACATATTTATTTTGTTTAGACAGACTGTCATTCAACCATGTAAATAATAAAAATTTAATTCTCACTGTTTTTCTCTCTCTTGATTAGTAGTATCTGTTACAAAAATACACCATTATGTCTCTGTAGACCTACTCTACAGCACGAAATATTATCAAGATAAATATAATTAAGCCTGTGTGTGAAATTGCAACTACATTTTCGCACTCTCTCATAATTTTTGCCCTAGAGTGACTGTCTTGCTTGCCTCACCCTAGATCTGGTGCTGCCAGTCTGGGTGTTGCTATACATTTCCAATCTTATTTGTGAAGGCCTAGTAAATTAATATTTTAAAATATATTTAAATATAAACATTCACATACATTTATGTATTTTTAATAGTAGAATCAAGAAGAAATAGACATTTTTTAAGAATACTATGTATAAATATGTAAAAGCCGAGCAATTTTTTCCAAAAACACTTTTGAAGAAGGAGTTCAGTTTATACATAAGATAATCAAAAATTGAATTTTTTTTCACAATATCTTAAGATTTGCTGGCTTGATCACACTACATTCCCATCATGCCTTCTCACAAGCTATATGATCTGCATATTTATTCCTAACAAAAATCATAATTTTACTGGTTCTTTAATATTTTTTATTAAAAATATGAAAATTTGAATGAATTTGAACAATGTAGAATGCACACTGTAAGATGTACAGGTAGTGAAAATATTTAGAGAGGGGTCTCAAAATTCAATTGCGCCTTGGGCCTTTCAAGTGCTAAATCTACCACTGAGTAAAGCGTGAATATGTATGACTGTACATAAATTAATATTTCTAACTTATCTAAGATCCAAGCACTACTAGCAGTTTTTAAATTAAATTTTTTTTTATTCAATAATAAAAACATTTTCAGTCATACTAATTTGACCTTCTTCAGTTAATCTTCTTGCAGTTTAGTCAGTACAAGAAAACATTCAAAAAAGAAAGAATTGAAAAAAGAATTATTTTTCGAATGTTTTCTTGCACTGACTAAACTGTAAAAAGATTAACTGAAGAGGGCCAAATTAGTATGAACAAAAACGTTTTTATTATTGAATAAAAAAAGAGTTTAAATTTTAATTTAAAAAATGCTAATAGTGCTTCGATCTTAGATAAGTTAGAAGTTTAGATGTAGCAGTTAAGCTAAAAACTTGAAATTAATATTTATATAGGTATTTAAATATTGAATATTGTACAAATATTATCAAAAAGATATAAAGTGACCATGTTACATCCTATTTGTCCTATGGTACTGAATGCACTATATTTCTAAAAATGCCTATTTCTTCTCATTTATATTATTAAAAATATGCAGATGCATGTGAATATTAATATTTAGATAAATTCAAAAAATATTAATATGATGGGCACTTCACAAATAAGATCAGGAATATATAAATCAATTTTTTTTAACAAGTAAACATGGTTGCCACTAACACTTATATCATCAAGTAGTATCAAAATGATATTACTTGATAATGGAAATATAATAATCTCTTATGTTTAAATGGAAATATAATAATCTCTTATGTTTCTGATCACAATTTATACATTTTCTGATAGTTCTGATCATTTAGAAAATACAGGATGATTATTTTTCAGCCAATTTTGGACATCAGATTTGCACTTCTGATAATGCATGTACTGATTCCTCCATTTCTGTCAATTACAGCAAAATGTCTATTATGTGCTTTGAATTTGATTTTTTATCATATAAACTTTGTTAAATATTTTTGTTGAGATTCAGAAATGACAAAAAATTTTAATATTTCTTTGATATTTTCTGCAGAACAAACACTTCAATAAAATAGTATTATAGAGAAAAGTGACTGGATGTGACATAACAGAATTGCATCCTGCTTTCTGTCTAGCTTTTTCTTTGCATCAAATCATGATGTTTCAATGTTTTAAGTCAGGCATTTTATCAAAGTGATTTTATTTATTCCAATAATGAATTGTATTAGGAAAATTTTTAAAATTAAAATAAAAGAAATTATTGATTTATTTCAATGAATGTTATAATGTTTTAATACATGGAAGTTGGAGGTCAACTAATACATGGATCAATTTATATACTTGTACATATGGTAAATAATTTTTGTTTTATAATTTTAAAAACTTTCAAAATCCATTTCACTATTGGTAAAATATAAGCACAGAGACCAAATAAGCCATGCTCATAGTCCCAAAATGCTATAATGGGGTATAGAGCCTGATGAGAAGTAAGGCATGATTACACCATATAGCATCCAATTATGTTTCCTTGTAATCTACATCATTGAAACTAACAATAACTGCTATTCTTAGGTTTCTAATTAACTATTGAAAAAACCCCCAAGCTCATTCACCTCAATCTAGTATGGGTGCCATTCTAAGACTGAAAAATTGTAAAATCTCTCTCCTACCTTCTTTAATAAATCTTTGATTGTTGCATTGTCTTCGAGTTCGTTTTAATCGGGAAAAACTACTGTTCTTCCATCCTTATCTGTAAGTCTAATTAACCCATAAGTCCATCCTTACCCATAAGGAATGACAGGCCTAAACTAAGCCTGTCATTCCTTATGGGTAAGGATGGACTTATGGAAAGGATGGACTTCCATAAGGAATGACACACACATACTTATGGGTAAGGATGGACTTCCATAAGGAATGACAGGCCTAAGCCTGTCATTCCGTTAGGTTAGTTAAACTGAAATATCCTCATGGAATATTTTTTATCTGGTGGCGGCCACTTATAGAGCTGCCATCACCACAGGCTGACCATGACAGGATCAACCGGAAGATTGAAAGATGGGTTTCAATGAGCTGGGCCCAAATCCCTCCTAAAAATGACGGGATCAACCGGAAGATTGAAAGATGGGTTTCAATGAGCTGGGCCCAAATCCCTCCTAAAAAATTGGAGAAGTGGGACCCCCGGATCCTCCAGAATATTAAGCCACAGCTTTACCATGCAGCCATGCAGAGCAATTTAACATTTGAAAATGAATGCTGAATTTCTAAAACAATTACGTTTCATTTAAATAATTGATTGCTAATTTAATAAACAATGTTCTTGATGCTCTAAATTTTTTTAAATTAGTTTTTAAGTATTTAAAATTTATAGATGATTTTAAAAATGCAAATACACATTTTAAAAAATATTTTTGACTGAACCAGAAATGACAATTTTCACATACATTTTTTAAGCAGCCTCAAATCAAAAAATGTGACTAGAATTTTTTATTCAGAATTTTATCCTCTACGAGTCTAAATTTTGGCACAACCTTTTTGAATCATCCTGTATATTTGTAACTATAGCTTTTATATATATTTCTATTAGCTATAGAAGTTAGCAAATAGGAATAAAAACAAAATAAAAAAAATGGATTAACTATTTTACAGTACTAATAAGTAGACCAATGTAATTTTACAAAACACTTTAATAAGAGAAATGTTTTCAGCTTTTATGCCATCCTCAACTCTTACAATATGTTCAAATCATGGAACAAATAACATTAGAACAAAAATATAAAACGATATAATTCCAGAACAAAGAATAGAAATTTAAAAGTTTAAATGCTTAAAAACACATGCTTTTATATTTATAACAGATCTTTTCAAATTATGCATTTAAACATTTAAATTTCTATTCTTTGTTGTGGAGTTATATTGTTTTATATTTTTGTTCTAATGTTATTTGTTCCACAATCTGAATGTATTTTTAAGAGTTCAGGATAGCATAAAAGCCAAAAACGTTTCTCTTATTAAAGTGTTTTGTAAGATTACATTGGTCTGCTTATTTTAGTGCTGTAAAATAGTTAATATATTATTTAGACAATGACTAAAGCAGTGAATTTTGGATTTGAATTTATAAAAATATGGAATATATAAATCATTTCAATTAACATATAATAAAAACTAGAATAAGGTTTAGCAGTATATTACACTTTAATTTTCTTCAAGTGCAATGATTATTAATATAATGAAATACAATACAGCAATCTTTAATTTACATTCTTTCATGTTATGTCATTCCCCAAATCCAATTTATTACATCAAAGTGAGCAAATTCATCTCTACACTTTGTATTTCATTGTATTTATGCTATCAATAAATTGATATTTAAGCAGCAAGTAATTTGTATTTCACATACATGTAGATTGTCTTGCTTCCAAACATTATCTAATTTAATTTATCACTAGATCTACATTCTATCCTGGATTTTCTGAAAATAATTTGGCTGATCTGGGTTTGGGCCCTTGCTTGTTACCTAAAAATAATTCTTTGTAAGCACAGATCTATGTAAATCAGGTATTGCCTGTAATTAATTTTAATATTATCTCTCTTTGCACATTAGTAAATCTATTGTATAGAGCAGCATTTCCCAAATTTTTTTTTATGATGGAACACTTCACAAATATCGAAATTTTTATGGAGCACCTTGGTTATTTTATAGTATAAGGTAGATATTAATAATAAATTAGGCAAGTAAGTATAAGAGTTAAGAAAACAAACCAAACATTTATTGTAATTATGTAAAATAAAACAATGAAAATAGTAAAATAAATTAGCATACATAAAGTAAAATTACATTCTTAGTGGCTTCAATGTTTTTGGATCTTTGAATTACAAATTCTTTTTATAACAGGGATAATATTAGAAAGCTGAATTCTCATATCCAGTATAGTGTCGAATCTGTTCTTGTATTTTGATTTGGTTGCAGCATAATATGAAAATCCTGCCTCACATAAATATATAATGAAATAGCTAGTTTGGACACACTGGGGTACTCTTTTGTTAAATATGTCCAGAAATCATTTAATAGCTGTTCCTTGTACTTTTGTTTTAACCCTATATTTCAGAGTCACTAATTAATCCAATTAGATTTTCATAATCATTTGTGCTGAAGCTTATTGGCTTAGCTGTTAATGTAAATGGATTCCAAACCCAGGAATTGTCCTCATCAGACTTTGGCACAGCATTAAAAATCGTAAGAGACTTATATTAATTTTCATAATTTTTACAGAATAGTTATTGACCTTCCACAGAATATAGTTTGGGAAATGCTGGTATAAAGTATACTCTACGGATGATAGACAAATACAGTATATCTCGTCAACTTCAAATATGAATAAATGAAACACCACGTAACGAAATGCTGAAACCAAGATGTCGGTCTATAACAACAGACATCCACCTCGACGGACCAGAAAATGTTTGTATTGCTCGTATGATGATAATAATAAATGATGCACTCACAGACTGTTGAATTCTTGAAGAAATCTCAGACACAAGACAATCAAAATGACACTGAATAAATGAACGATCCATTTATGTCAGGGGTGGGCAAACTGCAGCTCTCCAACTAATAGCTATAATGACAAAAATTTTATTGATATATAAAATGAATACAAAAAAATATCAAATCTGTTCCATATCTCAGCAATTATAGTTGTATGTAATTTCTAAAAAAGTTATTATTTCATATGGTAAATTGTAGATATCATTACAGTGTCATATTTCTTACAAAAATATTCATATGGTAGACTTTAGATGTCATTACAGTTTCATATTTTTTACAAAAATAGATTTGATTAACCGTTAATCAGAATAATAAGAAATCGGTTGCAAAATGAATTCAAAATCAAATAAAATCATTTTGTTAGTCAATCAACTCAATACTTTTTGTAATTTCATGGTGTTTATATTTAATATTTGTGCAATTTCCTAACCAAATATGTTTTTAATTATTATTTTCAAATTTAAAATGATTAAATTATAATTTTAATATATAATTTAAAAGAATTTTGATCCTCCCGATCTTCTCTGAAAATGGTGTTTCACCTTTTTCATACTACTGGCATTATTCAAACCCACGATTCATATAACGGCCAATGAAAGCTGATCTACTAAAAAAATTGGCTTAATTTTAACATGTCACCCTTTTATAATATCTTGCTGATCTACTAAAAAAATTGGCTTAATTTTAACATGTCACCTTTTATAATATCTTAGTCAATAAACCTCTTTAGGATCTTTGTATTTTGGTACATAATTTTCTAAAAGAATTTTGCCACCTCAGACAGTTATTAGGTGAAGGCAGGTTTTTGGGAGTTTTTTTTCCTTGCTTTTTGTTTTTCGCCCCTTTCCAATCAGATAAATTACTAAAGAGCAGGATCACTTCCAACCACGGGCTATACCACACCAGTGGAAGGGAATCAGATGGTGAAGGATACAGATCGCTGGGAAAGTGCAGCCCTAGGCTATATATCATTGATGCAATATGGCCCTTTCTCCCAAAAGTTTGAGTGGAGGGGAATCAGATGGTGAAGGATACAGATCGCTGGGAAAGTGCGGCCCTAGGCTATATATCATTGATGCAATATGGCCCTTTCTCCCAAAAGTTTGCCCACCCGATTTATGTAAATATGGAATTTTCTGTAATTAATCCTTTTGCTGCTGGCTATTTTGAAATTAAACTTAATTAATATGCAAAAAATATGAAAATTAAAATTGTAAAATCTCGCTTAATTTTTGACAAAATCTTTTCAAATATTCAGGATTTATTGCATTTTTTGCCATCTTTCTACCAATGTAAGCATTTTTTTTTAATTTTATTTTTTTCATAAACTTTTTGTTCTGTATATGAGAACAAAAAAAAAATTTTTATTTATATGAAATCTTAGCAATCCAACAAAATACTTAATATTTTTAGATAGTGGCATGTCTTTGAACAAAATGAGCCATGAATGAAGAAATTTTGACCAAAATTTTCAGAAATTATTCATAAAAACCAAGAGTTACATAACTTTTGTTGAATGAAGTTACATCATATATTTATTAAAAAAATTACATAAATTCATTGAAATATTGTCATTTTTATTAATATTTCATATTTATTAATTTGTTCTTACTTCATTTACATAATTTTTAGCAGTACTTTTCATAAATTTTTTAATTTATATCAAAAATTCTAACATATACAAAAATGATCTTATCTTATACATAAACAGCTATAATATATTTTACATTCCTCTAATTGGACCACAGATGGTTTATAATAATAAACCATCCAATATCATATACTGCAGGTAAAGTAAGCTTGGCTGAAATTTCCCAGGGAGTGAGTGGCTGCTGTAAAGCAATAAAAGTGCCATGCCCATTTAAATGGTCTGAGAGTGTTTACATTTCATTTTTCTCAATTTTCTCCTATATTTTGATAAAATTGAAAAAAAAAAAATCAACAATTAAGATATATTTTAGTATTTTAACAGAATTAACCAATATTTTCTTATTATTGGCAATATTTTTTAGCATTTTATAAGCTCATCATATGAAAAATTTGATTTTTACTTAAAATTTCAAAAATATTTATTTCATCCTAAAACTGAAATAACTGATATATTAGGCTATAAAATCAACAAGATGGAATTAAAAAAATGCAAATTCTATTGAGCTCTTCAATTATAAACAATGTTTGTTCACACAATTTTAAAAAAATATTTTGGCAACTAAAAAATTTAGGAACCATCGTCAAAAGGGTGCATTTTCAACATATATATACAAAAAGAACTGATTTACAAAAGCTGGATTAATAAAATCAGAATTAAATTTCATTTAACTCATTTTTACATATACAAAAAAAACTGATTTACAAAAGCTGGATTAATAAAATCAGAATTAAATTTCATTTAACTCATTTTTTTATTGTTTATCTTTTTTGTTCCACTTCCTTGATGTCTAGGTTAGTGACACTGTAATGTAATTTAAATAATTATCAAAAATGTAATTTCGTCCAAAAAAACAAAGGATAATTTGGCTGGTTTATAGTATTTGATCTATATTTAATGTTTTCTCAAATAATTTTGGATAAAATCATTAAAAATCAAAAACAAAACTATAGTAAATGAAACAATTAAAACATGAAGTTACATCATATCTAATCGCATATCATTTAAACCAGTCAACCAATATGTTGTGATCACTGGCTTGCTAATCAGTACCCTGAATAACAGAAAATATCAAAAAACTATACAAAGAATTAAATGTTAGTATCTCTCTGCAGTTAGTGTTCCCTCATAAACTACAAGTTCTATGATTGTGTCATGCACCATACCACACCACACATTATGCCAGCATTCTTTGGTGATTAATTTGTCTAAGCCATTTTGGATTTGTATCAGCCCCAGTACTGGATTAAGACCAGTTGAGGCTCCGGGTGCACAAGAAAATATTGGGCACCTTAAAAAAAGAGAATCAAGGGAATAAAAATACATAGTAACCATATTTTTAAATAAATAAAACATATTATGTACTATTTATATTTTATTCCAACAAAATTTTAATATAATATAAAAGTATAGAATTTTACTTGAAATTAAAATATGAAAATATTTAAATAGTTTTTTCTAGCTTTTAGATTTGCAAGCTTGCCAATTATCTCTTCCAATCAATACTTTTAAGTAAATTGTTCTCTATATATAAAATAGCCATGCTATTTAATCTTTCCTCTGACATTGAATTTCTAAGATAATTTTTTACTCTTTTCATACAAGAAAATGAGCGTTCCCCCGATGTGTTTGAAATTGACATGGTTAACAAAATTTAACAATTACGGAACATGGTTAACAAAATTTTCATACGGTAAATGTTTGCCATTGTATTTGGGCTTTATATTCGCTTATTTTTATTAACAATCAAACATACTATCAGGTTTTGCTATTGATTGAAAACTTGTATGTAATTATAATTGCATTAGAAAAATGAGTAAAGTTGGGGTTTTGTGGGCCCCCAGAAGTCGGGGTCCTGGGCACGCACCTGGTGCATCCGCCGTTAAATCTGCCTCTGATCAACCCAATAGTGAAGATTATGTTTATTGACAATTTCATTTTGTGAAAACTACGAGGCAGCTGATAAGTCCCAGACCTGACAATGAAAACAACATTTTTTTGATTTTTTTTGGTTTATTTCTCAACATAATCACCAGAAAGACTAATACATTTTTCATATCTGTGCTCTAATTTCGTTATACCATCTTTATAATGCGAAACATCGAGCACCTCAAAATAACTATTTACAGCATCAATAACTACCTTGTTGCTCTCAAATTGTTGTCCACCAAGCAATTTTTTGAGGTTAGGAAACAGGTGGTAGTCGTTGGATGCTAAATCTGGCAAATAAGGTGGATGGGGAAGCAATTTGAATTTTAATTTGTTAATTTTAGCCATTGCGACGATTGACAAATGTGCTGGTGCATTGTCATGGTGAAAAAAGATTTTTTTTCCACTAGATGTGGTCGTTTTTTCTTTACTTCGTCGTTCAAATGCTGCAATAAATTTGCATACTCACTCACCAGTGATACTTTTACCCTTTTCAAGGTAATTAATAAAACTAATTCCTTTTGCATCCCAGAAAACACTTGCCATAACCTTGTTAGCTGACAAAATTGACTTTGCCTTCTTTGGAGTTGATTCACTGGCCGCTGCCACTGTTTTGACTGTTCTTTGCTTTCAGGAGTGTAGTGATGAACCCAAATCTCATTCATAGTTATAAAGCAATGCAAAAATTCATTGGGATTTCGCTGGTAGAGCACCAAATTCTCACTTGAAACGATATTCTGCCTCAACTTTTGCTCAGACATTAGCAAGTGCGGCACCCATCTTGTGCAGAGTTTATGCATACCCAAAATATTATTTAAAATATTACCTGCACGTTCTTTTGATATTTTTACAGCCTCTGCTATCTCAGACAACTTTAATCTGGGTCTTCCGGCATGATTTTATGGATTTTTTTCAATCATTTCAGGAGTTGTCACCTCCACGGAGGTTCATCTTTCGTGATCGTACAACCCATTTTAAATTCAGAAACCCACCTTTTCACCATTGTATATGATGGAAAAGAGTCTTTTAGTGTATTGTCCATTTCCATTTTGATTTCAGAAGGAATTAAACCTTTTATATAAAAGTATTTTATAACTGCACGTTTTTCCAAATCTTCCATTTTTATGAAAATCTTAATAGCATCTTGATCAAAACACTGTCAAACAAATACTAACCAAGCTACTGACCTAAAACTGTATATATAAGCTAGTTAAGGATAGTGCTATAGAATGCCAGCACAAAATTACATTAGTGGCTCCATCTGTGTTTCAGGCCTGGGACTTATCAGCTGACCCTTGTATGATTCATTTGGCCATAAAATGTTATTGATACATGAAGGATTATCTTCAATTCTAGTCAAACCAATTACAATCAGTGCTGGATTAAGTTAATGCAGGGCCTGATGATATTTCTCACAGGGCTCCTCAAAATATGGCTTATATGTATAAATAATATAAGTAATGTTTAAAAATAAATATGCATTTTTTTAATTAATCCTTTGACTGCTATGGATGCACAAAAGCATCCCTCTAAAGCTATCAGTGTGGACTATGGTCATATATATGCATTAGCAATTGTTTCTAGTCAAAAACACAAGAATCAATGTTATTCATAAGTTTGAGATAGTCACATAGATTTAATTTGCTTGTCAATGACAATAAATAAAAAAATTTACTTATATGCAAAACACTTTTTATTTGATTGAATGTTACTTCTTTCAACAAATGACAAGCATGATTGCAGTAACATTGCAAAATTTTATAATTATGATATATAGATGATGTGGAAGATTTTCATCTTTTCATTTTAGGCAAATTAAATCAGCATACAAAAATACACAAAGTTAAATTAATACTTATTTATGAAAATTAAGAGGAACTTTAAAATCATCAATAATTTTGTCAAACAGGGTGTAAAATATAATTGATTCATTGTTTCTCAAATATAAAAAATAAAAAACTATCTGATGAATTATATTATATTTTGAACAAATTTTTCCAGCTTATTATATATATATTTTTAAATGGCCTGAACATTAAATTTTCTGCATATTTATTCAGGAAAATCAAGTTCAATGAAGTTTTTGAATGATTATAAACTAATTATTGCAATTCGCTATATCTTCATCAATTATCAATAATAACAGTAGAACTTTCAAACATTACTAGTAAGAACAGAATCAATGATTCACTTGTTGGATATCATATAATTTTAAAAAATATTCACTTGTTATTCTGCAAATTCCACTTATAACCCATTTCCTATTGTTAAGACTCTTCTGACCTTATATCTACATGTAAAAATGTGAGTTTTGTCTATTTCAATCAAAAATCCAAGATCAACTAATAACCTTCTATTATTCATTTAAACTATGAAACTTTTTTTGATATTTTCTGGCAATATACACGCACAGTATGCTAATTTAATTCTAACTAAAAAAGCTTCATTAACTCTTGATTTATTTGAGAGTTCTCAGAAAATATTTTCAGAATATTAGTTAAGAATGCATTGGAATCTGCAAAAATAGTGTTAATATAAATAGAAAATTTTTTCCCACATGTTCCAAAAGAGAGAAAATAAAATCAATTCATTCACATTCAATTTTTCAAAGAAAAATTTTTCTTTTTGTGGATCTACAAAAATTAGATGTTTGAAGGTTTAGTTTAAAAGACCAGCCATAATAGTAAATCTAAACCATTATTCTTCATTTATTAGCCTTTTCATGATTTCATTTTGCTTTAACGCAGAACCCCTCAAGTGCAGGGCCTGATTGGGTACAATCAGTCCAATTGGCTCATATCTGGCCCTGATTACAATACTATTCATGACTTGATGATCCCACTCTTCTAAGATTTGATAGCAGTGGACCTGATAAGGATGAAATTTGAGTATGTAGAGCATTTAAAACAGAATAATGACTTACATCAATCTCCTGACTGATACAAGGATGAAAGTTGTGGCCTCATCAGTTGCTGTTTATGGGTGACTTAATCTTGGCTGTTGTAAAACACTGCCAGTTTCAAAAAACCAATGTATGATAGATCTAAATTTTCATGCTGAGGAATGCCTGCTTTTTGGATAAAGTCAAACTGCAGCAGCAATATTTGTATTAGCAGTACCATAGAATATGATTATGGCAGTCATTTCATTAAGTATGTACTTAGCATGTACACTGAATTGCACATGTGAATGTGGCTTTTTATGCCAATTGAACAGGAAGACGACACTGTTGTGGAAACCTCCAGAAATTTCCAGAACCAGATGTGGAAGAGCATATGAAGGATTTGCATGCAAAAATGTTTTTGTTTCATTTTTGAATGAACTATTCATCCAATTTTGATGGTTTTTAGTGTGTTCACAATTGAATGCTAAACAACTTTGTAATTGGAAATTTTTCCCTATCTGTCACAACTTGAGATAGGATTTGCAAGTGTACTCATTTGCATAATCAGCTCATTTGTGAAGATCATCAGGTAGCCTATCTACAACTTCCTATTTGTTAGCATTAACAGATTTCTGAAATCTATGTTAATTATCAAGTTATTTGGAGGTACAGACTTTTCTTCCACCCTGTATTTTAAGTTATAATCAACATGGAAGTCATAATGGGCATAGACTTGCTAACTCTCTGAACAGAAACCAATAAAACCTAATAAAAACTAGAATAAGAAAAGCACTAAAAACAAAAAATTTCATAGTAGAATACAATATATGAAATAGTGAATAAATTTTTAAAGATGAACATGAGTGCCAGATCGCTAAAATTTCTAAATTTTAAACTGAGGATTTTTTTTTACAAAATATGCCAGATTTTAGAATTTATTGTCTTATGTAAATGTTACTATAAAAATGAAATATTCATATATATATAAAATAAATAATAAAGCATTATTGAAAAACAATTCATTAAATAAATTTCATCCAAATTTGTTAGAATGATTCATTGAATTTATTATTAGTACAATTATAAAACTTACCAATACATTTTTCAATTTAATATCACGATGGACAAGACCTTGACTATGCAAAAATCTAATACCTTCTACCACATCTAATGCTACCTAAGTTACAAAAAGCATCATTATGATGATATTTTTATACATTTTAAAATTATTATTTTTCAAATAATAAATTTAATGTTTTACTTACTTGTAATCGACACATCCAATCTAATCCCATCTTAATAGCCGAATATAAATCTCTCTGTAATTTTTCCATAATTAATAAAACAGCTGGTGTACTTCCACTACCATAAGAGTGATCAATTACTGAACCACTAATCTGAACAACACGATCATGTTCAGGTATGCTTCTGCAAAAGATTTTTTTATTTAAAAATATTTGTATATCCATAATAAATTAATAAATTATTGAAAAAATAAATAATAATTATATGATTCATTAAAAAACTAAGAAACATCCTTCTGATCAAGGGTTGTTCGGAAAGTAATTTCGTTTTTTTCCGACGGATGGATTTAGTTGTATTTTTCCCGCCAATTTTATTCTAAGCCACATTATCGTTATAAATTTCGACAATTGACATTTCAAGGCATATTTATAACAATTTTTTTTTGATTTTGTACATTTTGTTTTTTTTGTGTGTCCTATCAAAAATGGAAAACAAAATGGAGATTTTCAGCATGTTTTACTTTTTTATTACTGAAAACGTAAGAACGCTGTTCAAGCAAGAAAAAAGTTATGTGAAATGTAGGGAGAAGATGTGTTAACGGAATGCCAGTGCCGAAACTGGTTTGCAAAATTTCATTTTGATAATTTTGATGTTAAAGGTGCACCATGTGCTGGAAGGTTAGTTGAAGCTGATGATGACAAAATAAAAATATTGGTTGAAACAAACCGCTTAATAACAACATCAAAAATTGCTACAAGATTGGATTTTTTGAATTCAACCATTCATGATCAGATGAAACGCTGATATTTGGGTTCCGCATGTTCTCAAAGAAAGATTTGCTCCATCGCATCGATATCTGATTTGCTGTTCAAACGTGAAGAAAATGACTTCTTTCTGAAGCGGATCATAACTGTTGATAAAAAATGCATTCTTTATAACAAAGTTGAACACAAGCGATCATGGAGCAGAAGAAATGAGCCAGATCAAAGCACTCCGAGACCCCATATTCATCAAAAAACCGATGTTCTTTGTTTGGTGGAATTTCAAGGGAATTGTTTTTCTGAGCTTCTTCCAGACAATTTCAGAATTAATTCGGAAGTGTACTACCACCAATTAGAAAAACGGAACGATTCCATCAAACAGAAGCGGCCAGAATTGATTAACAGAAAAGACAATGTTTCATCATGACAATACCGAACTTCATACAAGTTTGATGGCTTGCCAGAAGCTGTTACAGATTGGATGGGATATGCTACCATATTCACCATATTCGCCATATCTGGT
This sequence comes from Olivierus martensii, assembly GCA_000484575.1. Lineage (NCBI taxonomy): Eukaryota > Metazoa > Arthropoda > Arachnida > Scorpiones > Buthidae > Olivierus > Olivierus martensii. The sequence continues at coordinate 19,083 of AYEL01085000.1, forward strand.
ACCTTCCAATTATTACTTAATCCGGTCTTTACAAAATTCTTTACACTGCAAAACACTTAGTTTAAATGAGAATGTCAAAAATCACTTGTTTCAATTTTTTGCAAGAAAAGATCAGAAATTCTATGAGCATGGAATCATGCTACTACCAGAAAGAAGGCAACATGTGTTGGACCAAAATGGTCAATATATAATTAAATAAAATATTTATATACTATAAAAAAATTGTTGTACATTTTCATGGAAAAAAACGAAATTACTTTCCGAACAACCCAATAAAATTAACTAATTGTTAAATTTAATAATCATTTTATTTAATGCCAAATTTAGATTAAAGTTATTATCTATATTTAATAATTGTAATTTTAACTGTATTTTTCTAGATTAAAAATATGAATAAGTATTTTAATATATGAATTTCCCTAATTATGCAATTAGGGATCAAATTAAAACTTCAACTTGACAGAGTTAATTTCAGAAAAATAAATTATTTTCTATAGTATGGATAAAAACATTTTTGAAACTGAATATCAAATATATTGAAACACTTAAACACACTTACATGCTAGACAAATTTATCTTGGACATAATTTTTGATATATGTATTATAAATTTTCCATCCCTACTCTAATTTTTCATTAGTTTAGATTTTTTTATTTAGAAAGAAAATCTACAATTTGCTTTCTAAAGATTTAAATTATGATAAAATTATGATTATTTTGATAAAATAAGAAGCAGAAAGAAACTGCTTAAAAAGTATGCATACAAAAGTAAAGTATTTTATGTTGATGAATATTTCTTAATCCTATTTCATAGATATGCATATTGGAAAACCCTTTACAAATGTAATCCAGTAGATTGCGATTAACCAAACTGGATAAAATTTTGTAACAATGCCAATCCATATTTTGATTCGTTTGACAATCTTTATACACTCAACTAATTTCTTTAGTAAATGATTTGAAAGGTACAAGGAGAAAAACCACTTTAGTCACTCAATCTTTGAGGAAAATGCAAATTTATCTTTCAGTATTCAGAATAATCTGGGGTATTGAAAAAAGCTACATGCAAAATTTTGCATGTAGCTTTTTTCAATACCCCAGATTATTCCGAATACTAAAAGATAAATTTGCATTTTTCTCAAAAAAGACTGAGTGACTAAAGTGTTTTTTTCCTCTGTACCCTTCATTTTAAATAATGTTTTTGATATTTCCTTCAATTTGCAAAGTCACAATAATCAAAAATACAAACAACAATAATAATAAATAATAATCTAATCTAACGGTTTTAACGACTATGCAAATTCAAAGTCTGGCCTGAGCTCAAGTCGTTTTACTATTTCCTACAATCAAGAAATCAAATCAAGCAATCTATCAATAACTAACGTCTAAACAATGAAATAAACAAACTGAAAAACTTATGGCTTAAAGTATCAAATAAGTGTTAGATCTAAATAGCAAAAAACGATGTTAAAAACTTATACTAATAAATTGAATAAATTCTCAAAACAAGTAAAGTTAAATAATAAAAATTTATTTGACTCAAACACTTACAAAGAAGTATAAACCAAAGCTTTATTTAAGCAATAATAAAACCCAAAACAAGTTATCAATAAAATTTGTTTAATCAAAATTCAAATATCCAAATATTCAAAACAACAATAAATATAACCTTAAATATTAATTAATTCTAATACCTCCATACTCCAATACAAACTTAATTGTTGATCTTATAAGAAATTCAGAAGTCACTAATCAGTTCCACTTCAATACGAAACACCTCAAACACCTCTCTGTATCAGATGGTGCATACATTTTTTTCCAAGTGAGTTTTACAGTTCCAAGCTTGTCTCATTTACATAACTTGTGCAACAACTTCAAATTTCTTAGTTTACAGAGCAATCAATTCATGTCATCCTCTTTACAAATTAATTATGCACTGAATAAAATATTGATAAGAGATCATTCTTATATTCTCACATCAGATCAGTGGTAAATTATTTGGAATAAATGACGTCAAGAACCAAGAGAGTTCGTCAGGAGATGGACTTCCGGTCCGTAACATGCAACTTCTGATGAGATGGAGAACATGAAAAGTGAGTTAACTCTTAAACTAAAATATAATACATTAAATAATAATGAAAATAAAGTAATAATAAAGAGCATAATAAAATAATAATAGGATAGGTCAGAGTTTAACTTATTTCACAAATTATGATAATTCAATTAAATTGTTTCAGTATTCCAATAGCTGAATTAATAGAATGTGTTGCTGCAATTTGAAGAATGCAGTACTGAATCCCAAAATGAAAATATTAAAGTGCAAACAGTTGCTAATGAAGTGCAAATGACTGCAAAAAAATTTTTTTATTCAAAATTTGAATGGGATAAGTTCACACAAATAATTTTATTGCTTTTATAGCTGTATATTAATATGCTTAATGATGTTCTTAATGAATTGCATTAATTATTACAAAATATGGATTTTATACATTATATACAGTAAGATATTGTCATATAAATATTTGGATTTAATAATTGGAACTTTTAGCACTAACAAAACATCAATTTTCTCCAATTAACTTATTAAATTGAAGGTTTACTTTAATAATAGTGATGTTCTTTTACCTTGTATAATAAAATTCCATAGCTAGATCATTCCAGTGCTTATCATCAGGTGGAACAACAGATTTTATAGCACATGGTGAAAAGCCTCCCCATGAATCACAAGCATAAACTACACCATATTGCCCTCTGCCAATTTCTCTTCCAATCTGAGGCATTCCTGTAACAATAAAATTTTAGAATTATCTAAATATAAAAATCCAATATACAAATGTCTTAATTACTTAAGAAAAACCTAACATATATAAATCATAATGGGGTCTGGAAAATTCGCACCCTGCATTTCGCCTCCGACAATTCGCTCCCTACATTTCGCCCCGAGAACGTTTCACCCAGGAACATTTCACCCCCTGTAGATAATGAATAGGCTACAAAATTGCAAATAATACATCAAGCTTTTAATGATTCTAATTTATTTTATTTTAATATAATAAATGCACATTATCATCGTTTAAAACTCGAATTTATATTAAATACCTCTAATGCAATCAATCAGAATATGATTTTGAAAAAGTTTGACTATTCTTTTGATAGCCGAATTAGTTCATTCTGCATTTTAAGTTAGGAGATAAACTAAAAACCGAACTCTAAGAACGCACAAAATCCAACAACTGAAAGAACCAACCCCAATGAAAAGTAATTCCTCGTGATATTCAATTCGCATTGCGAATTTCATATTTTGTTTTTTAATCTTGTTTACATATTTATCTAATATTCAATTTGCATTGCGAGCTTCGTATTTTGTTTTTTAATCTTGTTTACATATTTATCTATGTTTTCGTTAGATTCTATTAAATTTTAATGCATTCCCAGGATGCCCGGGAATGGATTTTATGTTCCCGGGAATGAAAAAAGGCCAGGAAATCAGAAACCCTAATATAGACAAGACAGTGATTCATAAATTTCCTTTTCCCTTGGAAAGTAACTATAAAATCAAAAAATGCTGCAAGAATCAATTGACATTAGAATGTATATGCACCATACTGAGGAGTGGAATAATTTAAATTTTGGTGAACTTTGAATATAATGGACTAAATATCAGAACCCATAATGGTTCATTGTAACTGAAGTTAAAATGCAGTTATTTTTAAATTCTAACAAATATCCCAAATTCTAAATTGTGAGGCTTGCCTTCTTTTTTTTTTGCACAAGATGTTATTAAAAAAATTTTTATTAAATCAGAAAACAGAATAACCAATTAATAAAAGTCCTTTTATCTTAATAATAAACTTTAAAAGTTTAATCAAATTATAAGTACCTGATCAATATAAGAATTTTGGGCAGAATAATAATCATCACGATTTCCAACAAATTGTTGTTGATTAAAAAGAACAGCATTGATACATAACAAAATACTTCTACACTCTGCTGGTTCCCAAAGTGAATGCTCCAGTGCTACATCTGAAATTAAATCAAATTTAAAAAAAAACATGAAAATTATTCAAATTATGCTATTTTTAAAAAAAATGCAGTTTTAACTTTAATTTTAAAAGCATGAAAATAATTTAGCAAAATAAATTTCTTATAATACATAATACAAGTAATTATAAATTTAAATTCTTATTTTAGATTTATTATTGTTTGAAATTCAATTTATTTTGTTAATGTTTGCATCTTTATATAAAGATATGCAGAATTTATCGTAAAGAGATATGGCAATGACTCTTAAGTCTAGTACAATGATTACTGACTGATTCATATTAAGAGTCATTACAGCCAAAATTCATTTTCTGTAACTTTCGTTCTAAATTAGACATTACTAATCTGACAATTTTATTTGAAAAAATACTGATTGCTAAAATTTAAAGCTTCAAATCTAATTAATAAAAGAATTAGAGCAGTTTAAAAATTGCAAAACTTGTCCAATTGGTAAAAAAAAAGGTAATTTTTCTTGACATTTTTATTAATTGGATAAAGTAAAACAAAGTCATTGGTAAAAAAAAGTCATTTTTCTTCTCCTTATCCTCCAAAGACACTTCTACAGATTACATTATTCAATTGATATCATTAAGATTTGGAATGTAGGCATTCAAAAATTTTAGACAAATCAGATCGAAATAAAGGAATAAAAGGAATATATCATTTTTAAACATTTTTTAAAAAATCTGAAATATAGGTATATTCTAGTTCAATTAAAATTGTCTAAAAATTTTGGCACAGTTGGGTTAAAATTAAAAAGGAGCAAAAGAGAATATTTTCCCTCTAGAAATGTCTCTATAGGTCACATCATTTGACCAATTTTCAACAAATCTGGAATGAAAACCTGTCTAGAGTTATTTTAAGCTTTCTGAAAAATGCAATCTAATAGGGACAAAATGAAGAGAGTAGGATGACTTTTCATTATTAATTATATTCCTTATTCTTTTATAATGATTCATATATTCATATAGTGATTCTACATTATTTAACTAACTCAAACTGCACAAGACATGAGAACATAAAAAAACAACAAATGAGAACAGATAAATTGAAAAGTCTCTTCCTATATCACAAAGAAAAGCCAAATGATGGGTTAATCTTGTGACAAAACTGCCAGGCACTCCACAAAGAATTAGAGCTGCTCCCAGCATATTTTGTGGTGATTGTGACATTCCCTGATGAAAGAATTTCATACTGATATATATTATTATTTTTAGAATTCCAAATGGCATCAAAATGTTATGGGGAAGGAAAAAGAAACTGTTGCTCAATGTACTGATTCTACATTATTTAACTAACTCAAACTGCACAAGACATATGAGAACATAAAAAAACAAAAAATGAGAACAGATAAATTGAAAAGTCTCTTCCTATATCACAAAGAAAAGCCAAATGATGGGTTAATCTTGTGACAAAACTGCCAGGCACTCCACAAAGAATTAGAGCTGCTCCCAGCATATTTTGTGGTGATTGTGACATTCCCTGATGAAAGAATTTCATACTGATATATATTATTATTTTTAGAATTCCAAATGGCATCAAAATGTTATGGGGAAGGAAAAAGAAACTGTTGCTCAATGACAACAATATTCGAATAAAAATTGCAACTATCATCATTATCAAAGGTCGAACACTTGATAAACTTAATGATGAAAGTTGCAAGGTTTCCATCATCAACTGTGTGCAACTACTTCTACGACATGCATCAGCTTTGGTCCTTCCATATGAGCGACTTTCTGCATCAGATACTTTTTTTGGGAATGCATAAGCATGATGAGAAGGACCCAAACGTCTCCTTGTTGTACCATTGGCTGCCATACTATCAGAATAAGTAGAAGAAACTGAAGACTTATTCCTGTCAGATAAGGGTGGAATTGTCTGCTCACTAATAGAGGTGTCCTTTAATTCACTTCTTTTTTTTTTGATATTTCACTATGAACAGAATGTACACTTTTTTCACTATTAACAGTAATGGGAACAGGAACAGTTTCTGCAATTTCATTTGTCTGTTTGTTAACTGAATATTGGAGAGAACTATTAGAAATTGTATGATTTTCTTTGAGTGAGCATGAATCCTTTAAATGAGCTTCTTCTTGACAGCTTTTAATCTTGCTTTTCCCTTTTTGTTCTAATTTGTCATGACCTATGATTTTTATCCATCTGGCTTCGGAATTATCTAATATTTTCCGTCTTCTGATCTCTCTCCTACGAGCAACCTCGTCTATATCCGCCATCATCAACACCAACACATCTTTTGACAAAATCTGGCAGCTGTTTCCCTGGTAAAGATCAGCGCCGGATAAATAAAAATTAAGAAGGTTCAATAATTCAAATATCGAAGTCTTATGAAGCCATTACATTTGGAAAATTAATCGATCTTGTGATTCACAAGTGATTCTACATTCATATAAGTCAATTTTAATTAAATTTGCTAAATATATATTTATTATTTTACTAAATATTTTCTATAAATTTTGATTCAATTGAATAAAAAATAAAAAGGGTATTTAATGGTATGTTAACATGTTGTTAGAATGTCTTTCTCAGAAAAATGATTTCATCCAAAGAATAAATGTCTAATACAGGTAGGCCTCGATTAGCGCGAATAATTGGTACCACGAATTTCTCGCGCTAATCAAAGTATTAACTCTATGGAAAATATGGCTCTTTGGTTCTTGCTTTGTGAGATTCCAGCCATTAGCTAAGTTTCACGATGAATAACCACAATACTAACTTAACACACTTCAGTTTAAAAGAAAAATTTATTTTCATATTTTACATCATTGTTCATCATCTAAATTATTAGCTAATCTCACGATGAATAACCACAATACTAACTTAACACTAACTGTTTATGATATTCTGGCCATTAGCTAACTTCATGATGAATAACCACAATACTAACTTAACACTAACTGTTTAAGAGAAAATCCACGATGAATAACCACAATAAACTTAACACTAACTGTTTAAGAAATATAGGATGAAATAACCACAATACTAACTTAACACTAACTGTTTAAGAAATATTCTTTCATATTTTACATCATTGTTCATCATCTAAATTAATAACTTACCAGAGATTGTGTCTCATATCATCATCAAACTAACCGCCAAATCAAAACCAAATTTGCATCTCATACCAACATCAATCCAACTTCCAAATTGAAGATATCTTAGAATTATTGTGACGTTCCTCATACATCATCAAACCAACCGCCAAATTCTGTACTGTACTGTATGGTTTCATACCATCATCAAGCCAACCGCCGAATTATCGTGACCACTTTTAAATCATATCATCATCAAACCAACCGCCAAATCAAAACCAAAATAGCGAAGTCTCATACCATCATCAAAATCGAAACCAAAATAGCAAATCGAAAGCGGTTATCATCATCAAACTAACTGCCAAATCAAAACCAAAATAGCGAATCACATCATTGTTCATCATCTAAATTAATAACTTACCAGGAATTGTATCTCATACCATCATCAAACCAACCACCAAATAATCCAAAATAGCAAATCGAAAGAGGAAGTTCAGCACAGCTTTTATGCAGGGGTAATAACTTACCAGGAATTGCATCTCATACCATCATCAAACCAACCGCTGAATCGAAACCAAAAGAGCAAATCGAAAGCAGAAGTGGAGCACTGCTTAAATAAAAACTAAAATAGCAAATCGAAAGCGGAAGTTGAGCGCTGCCAATTCTGGGTCAAGAATTGAGTGAATAGGCTGATTTGCAATTAAGCATTGCAACTTTATTGAATCAGTAAATTAGTTCCAGATAGCATTAATAAGCGAAGTTAATGAACCAATGAGAAATTTTTAACAAGTTTTCTATTTGTTTATTAGCAGAATACGACACCAAAAGATAACAAAAACAAATTTTTTTCACAAGTTTTATTTTAAATAAAGAAATCAGATAATAAACAAAAGAAAATAAATAATATCAGTAGCACATATCAGCATATAATAGGCAAATAATTTTGTAACAATATCCTTATTTAAAAAATTTTAACAAAGAATGCCGAAATGTGCTGGGGGAGAAAATGGCTGGGGAGAAAAGTGCTGGGGAGCGAAATGTCCTGGGGCTGAAATGATCCGGGGCGAAATGTAGGGGGCAAATTGTCGGAGGCGAAATGCAGGGGGCGAATTTTCCGTGCAAAAATGGCTGGGGAGAAAAGTGCTGGGGAGCGAAATGTCCTGGGGCCGAAATGATCCGGGGGCGAAATGTTCTCGGGGCGAAATGTAGGGTGCAAATTGTCGGAGGCGAAATGCAGGGGGCGAATTTTCCGTAAACCAATCATAACATATCCAACTGCTGCAAATATAGTTTTTGTATCTTAAATTGAATAATCATAATTAGATATAAATTCATATAAACATTGATATTATACAAGTAAAGATCTACATTAAATTCAAAAAAGTCCATATAAGAGTTTTCAAAGCAGACAAAAAATCATTTATTAATTCTTATACAGTGTAAAAAATAACTAATGATGGAAAAAGAAAAAATTTAAAAATTCAAAATTAGTTCACACTTATCCCTTGAAAATTTTAAATTTTTTCTTTTGCAGATATATTTATATCTGCATAAAATATTTATATAGAATACAATATTTTAAATTACAATGAAATTTAAAATCTATCAAGTCACCTCATATATAAGTTACATATGAAATTTGATGCTTTTTACACATTATAAAGTTAGTTTATTTTAAAAAATTTTTACACATTTTCTATAAATTCTGTATGGATTTATTTAAATTATGTTTAAATCATGCCTACCAAAATTAAAAATCTAATTGATTTATTCTCCTACACATATTGCACCTTGAGTTGTTTCAACTTTCATCATTTTCAACTTTACATTGGTTTTTTCTTTGTTAATAGGAAAAAATAAAAATCTACTAAAGGCTAGGTCTCACAGGCAAAAAACATGATGTAAATATGTCAGTGTATTGATGCTGATACTACTTTCACTATATAGCTAGATGCTAACACTGAAGCACTGAAATTCATTCTTATAATTCAAGTTTCTATATTGTGTACAAGAGTATTTTGACCATTCTTCCAATCAGGATATGAGCTGATTATTGAAACTTATAGAATTATTTAGAAACTTAAAAATGTTATTAGTGACGTTATGGGGTTATTTATAGGGGGGGGTCAAGGTTGTTTTTTAAAGAGTTTATTCAACTTACATCGTTTTTTCACTTAAGTTGCAAGACTTGGAACGAATTAATGACAAAGTGAGGTATGACTGTACACTCAAACCTGGTTTTGTGCGGGAGGATAAGGACCACATAAAAAAAAAATCACAAAAAAATATCTTGAAACTTCGTAAGCAGCTATAATATATATTGTTTGTAACACATTTAAAAAAAAAGTTTTTTTATGCAGTAAATAGGAACCACATAAAAAAGTCCCACATAGAAAATATGTAATTCAAAACCTCAAAAATCTCACGATGTAGCTAGAAATTAGTTTTCCAAATAAGGAAAAATTGAATTTACACACCAGAACCTTTTTCGGTCAAGAGGTGTGTGTGTTAATTACAGGACGGTTATCAAATACTGTTACTAGATGGCGTAATATGTACAAATACTATAATATCAGATGGGCCATGTTGTGTTGGATTCTTTTTAATTTGCATGTTATTTTGACAGCCTTCTGTTGTTTTCTTTTTAAATTACATTTTTAAAATTAATTTTTATTCATAATACGCATTTGATGGAATTTTTTTTATACGTCGCACGCACAAAAAAAAAACTACACAAAAAAAAGGACCGCATAAAAATAGGTTTGAGTGTACTCTATTTCACAATATAGTTATTGATCAAGAAATAGTTATAAAATATATCAAAATAATACAATAAGAAAAAATCATCTTTCTCAACTAAATTCGTCAATTGTGGCACAGTACAATTTAAAACACCATAATTTTTGAACAACATTTATTTTTTATCATCTAATTTTTTATTACATAATTAGATATTTAAATATTTTATGTAGAAATTCTATAGAAAGTGATATTTTTTTCTAATTTTAAATTATTTTGAAATTACATAAATTGACATTAATGGAAATTTCATATGAAACATGAAATTCTAGTATGAAATCTCAATAATGATTTAGTAATAAATTATTTTTAATTTATAGTTAAATGTAGTATCAAAAATTCACAATTTCAATAAACAAAGATAATTGAATTGGTGTAAAACCTCTCTGAATGCAATTATATATATCACTTTTCATACTAGACTGCTTTTCCCTTGCATTTGTTTAAGAATTTGAAATGTCTTTATTGAAACTTAAAATTTCTAATGATTATTCAGCACATTGAAAAAAATAGGACTAATCCATAATACTATGCTTTACATTTATCTATACATAAAAACAGTCCGAAATTATTGTGCTTAAATAGCTTGTTTTATTTAATTAGACAAGAATAAAACAATTTTAATATTTATAATGAATATTTAAAATCAATGGAAAAACAACTATTCAAACCAATTTAATTTTTTCATTTTCTAATAATAATAATAATAATAATAATAATAATAATAATAATAATAATAATAATACTATTGAGATATCTGTTACAATTTAAATGTGGCTACTTTAATGAACATTACTGTTTTATTTTCTTAAACTATCAGCCAAGTAGCCACATCTAAATTGTAACAAATAGGCCAAGTATATTATTAAGAAATTAGGCTATTTTTTTTACATATGTGTTTTTGATTGGATTAAATTTAAATCCACTTATAGAATGATTGTTCCTAATTTCTTAATAATATACTTGGCCTATTTTTTTTACATATGTGTTTTTGATTGGATTAAATTTAAATCCACTTATAGAATGATTGTATGTGTGAAAAGATAAGCTCTAGTTGAAAGTGGAAAAATAATTAATTAAAATTTACTGGAGAAATACTTTAGACTTCACAAAGTCATCTTTAGCATTTAAAATTAGAATACATAACATTTTTGTAATGTAAGATGCAGAATGCTATAAAATTTAAAAATTTAAATATTTACAACAAAAGAATTAAAGAATTATAATATCTGATTCTTCACAATGACTTTGTGAAGTCGAAAGTACGTCTCCAGTGAATTTTAATTAATTATTTTTCCACTTTGAACTAGAGCTTATCTTTTTACATATACAGTTGAATTTTTATTTATAATGTAATGCAAAATATGAAATTGAATCTATTTTTCTAAACATTAATTGCAATTTTAAATTTAAAATATAATTTCATGAATACAATTTATAATACACTCAAACCTGTTTTTGTGTGGGGGATAGGGACCGCATAAAAAAAAAAAATCCTGAAACTTCGTAAGCAGTTATAAAATATATCGTTTGCAACACATTTAAAAAAAATATAGTTTTCCAAATAAGGAAAAATTGAATTTACACACCAGAACCTTTTTCGGTCAAGAGGTGTGTGTGTTAATTACAGGACGGTTATCAAATACTGTTACTAGATGGCGTAATATGTACAAATACTATAATATCAGATGGGCCATGTTGTGTTGGATTCTTTTTAATTTGCATGTTATTTTGACAGCCTTCTGTTGTTTTCTTTTTATAAAAAGTCCCATATAGAAAATATGTAATTCAAAACCTCAAAAATCTCACGATGTAGCTAGAAATTGGTTATCCAAAACAAGGAAAAATTGAATTTACATGCCTGAACATTTTTTGGTCCAGAAGTATGTATTTTTTTTAGTACGTTAATCACAGGATGGTTATCAACTACTATTACTAGATGGCGTAATATGTACAATAATATCGGGTGGGCCACATGTTGGATTCTTTTTAATTTGCATGTTATTCTGACAGCCTTCCGTTGTTTCCTTTTTAAATTACATTTTTTAATTAATTTTTATTCATAATATGCAATTGATAGAATTTTTTTTAATCTGCACCAAAAAAAAAAAAAATCGCGCCAAAAAACACCGCACAAAAACAGGTTTGACTGTATATGTTATTTTTACAAGCAGCAACTGAAAATAAATAAAATTATAATGCAAGATTAGTTCTAACTGGTTTTAAATACTGTGCAATTTTTGTTCAGAAAAACCAAGAATTACAGCAAAACTCTGCTTATTTGGAATGACTTAAAATAACTTAATAAATTGCAAATATTAAAAAAATTTATTCAACAAAACAGTTCAATAGTTACAAATAACTTTAGTTAGAAATACATGAAACTGCAGGGCAAAGATTAATAATGAAATAGAAAATTTGTAGCCATTAAATAATTGTAGCATGAAACAATGTACAAAGCAAGAACCAATAATCAAAAATGATGCGTGTATATGGATTATACTGATCAAAATAAGAGAATTTACTGGTTATATCAACATCACAAGTATGAGTGATTATAAGTCGAGGACTACCTATATGTTGAATTAGTTTTTTTAATGTATATGGAAGTAATAATGTAATTATAAACAAAACTACAGCACTTGTGAGCAGTCCAGAAAGTCTTTATTCACTAAAAAACTAAACTTAGAGGAATGCTTTCGGCTATTTTGAAGCCATCATCAACTCACACATTATTCTAATTTTCTAATAACAGATAAACTTAGAGGAATGCTTTCGTCTATTTTGAAGCCATCATCAACTCACACATTATTCTAATTTTCTAATAACAAATATGTTAAGGAACAACTGAGGAGTACTTCCATTCTTGTTCTTTTTTAGAACAGATTTAAATTTAAAATACAGAAACATCTGTTTTATTCTTGTTCTTTTTTAGAACAGATTTAAATTTAAAATACAGAAACGTTTGTTTATCTTTTACAAAAACTGCTAAAAAATCATTACACAAAAGTTAAGAAAAATAAAAATAAAATAAAAACTACAAAGCCTACATTAGGAGCCGTTCGTTTGATAAGCCTTCTCACAAGTGTTTTCTTTCAGTTAGTTAGGGCGTATTTCCAGACTGCTGGGAGCCCTTCTTTATCCCTTTCATTTACATTGTTCTCGTGTCGGTTTTTTTCGTATATGAGTAGTTTCTCCGTTGTGTACATTTCATCTGGGTGTGCTATCGTCTTATCTTTTATCATCTTATCTTTTATGCTTTGGAAACTAGTAGCTGAACCAACTAAGTGAAGAATTTTATGCTTTGTAATAATGTAAATTATGCAACATGATTTCTTCTAATATTTGTAGGTAATTATATTAAAAAATTTTCAATAAATTATTCTTTTTAAAAGTGAATATACATTTATTAAAAATTAATAAAATCTTTTATAGAAGTAATATATAAAATAATATTGCTAAAATAGTTTACAAATTAAATTATAAAATAAAATGTCTTTAATTTAGGCAAATTTTTTTCTAGTTACCTGTTTTAACCATTTCCATTTGTATCACAGGATGTTTTGGATATCTTATTTGTAGTTCATTTTTTATTAATTGTGTTAAGTATTCTAGCTGTGATGTAACAGCTTCTTCAGATATTCGTTCAGTAGGTTGACACCACTGAGCTAATAATATTGCACCTGCAAGAATAATTAATTAATTAATTAATTAATTATTAATACTCTTATTATCAAAAAATTAAAAAATTTAAAATCAAATTCACCTCTCTCTAATATCTGAAGAGGAGGAGGAAGGCTAAGGAAAGTTTTCCAAGTTATTTGAAGGCATTCGTGACGAATATATCGCAGTACACGTTGTGCATAATATTTAACAGTTAAATTATTTGAACTAAAAATATTTTATCTTTTTAGTAACTGTCTCAAATTTATAAAATTCAGTTATATCACTAAATACTAAATATATTAAAACAAATATTCACTTACGGCATATCATCATGAAGAATGAACTCTAATTCTTCAATGAGAAAATACCTTGTCATTGGATGGTCAGATATTTTCAGAAAGTCAGTAAATGCTTCCTGAGACATTTCATCATAAGTATAAAATTTACTTGACATCATAAAAACTTTTTTACGAAGAACTGATCCACAGTCATATCGTATTTTGAATTCTTCTTTCCAGTTATACTGTTTACTAAGATCATAAAATTTGTATAAATGTGGCCACCTAATAAATAGAAATTGAATTTTGTAATTGTTTTAAATCTTGTCATAAATTTATATAATTTGTAAAATATACAAGAAATTACTTAAATTACATATAATGATTATTGCTTACTTTCTCTATTTAATTAGAAATAGATTAATACTAGCACTATACTTGAAAACAGCATTGGAAGTTAGTATTGAGTCTATGGGATAGCCGAAGTTTATTTATATCACTATGCTAATGATATAATCCACTAAATTATTCACGATGTTATAGTAAATTGCCATAAAATAATTACAATTTTAACAAATAAGCTATAACCTTTGAATAGAATTATGATATTAACATGACTTTAACATGCAGTAAATTATCTTGCATATAATATATACAATGATCAGATGTGCAAGATGTTTTGCACATTCCAAATTCGATTCTAATTGTACTCTAAAATTGGGGAGAGTTGTAATTTTTAGTTGTTCTCAAAAGGCTTCATGATTTGCCACCAAATTACATTGAATATTTATTGAAAACTGAAAACCTAGAGGCACAATTACATAAAAATTAACATTGTCCTTACTGACACTGTTACCTTTTACATCGAAATCGACTTTTCCCTGTGCATTAATACCATCACAAAAGTTGGTAATAGGCCACTTTCATAGACTTATTAACATGATTTTAACATGCAGTAAATTATCTTGCATAAAAATACAGTGAAACCCCGATTTTGAAACTTTTCAGGGACCAGCCCGAAAAGTCGAAAGAGAGCCACCAAATTACATTGAATATTTGTTGAAAACTGAAAACCTAGAGCATAATTACATAAAAATAAACATTGTCCTTACTGACACTGTTACCTTTTACGTCGAAATCGACTTTTCCGTGTGCATTAATACCATCACAAAAGTTGGTAATAGGCCACTTTCATAGACTCAATACTAATTTCTGTTACTGTCATCAAGTATAATTAGTAGATAAAAATATTTCACAATTTATTTAGCTTGTAATTTTTTGAAAATGTTCTATACTTTACAATGTGCTGAAGATGAGTGTACTGAAAACATTACACAAGTTAAATAAATTGTGAAATATTTTTTATCTGCTAACTAGTGCTACTGTTAATCTATTTCTAATGAAACTAGTTAATAATTATCATGAATTTGAATGATTCAAATTTTTGTTAATTATATACTTTTAAATATTTAAAATACTCAATATTAATTTTTTTATCACAAAAAATTGATTGATATATAATTTATAATTTTACTTTTAACTTAATTTTTAATTACAATTTTCATTCTACTAAATTTTGCACATTTACTGAAACTTTACAATTTTTTTTTTCTGAAAAATTTTCCATGAGGATCAATCATAAACTGCTTTTTAAATATTAATAAATTGCTTATAAAGATATCAAATAATTTTTCCTTTTTTTATTATTCTCATTTTCTTTTCAAACTTACTTGTTAGACAATTAAATCAAGGGAAATATCAGTAATGAAAATACTTTTCAAATTTCAGAACAAATTTCTTTTCAGTAGTATTTTTCATTTTATATATGAAATTTTATAGACTGTTATTAAATAAATATACAGTGGATTCCACTTAATTGGGACAGCCGCGTAATTGGGACAAATCTCAAAGAACGAAAACCAAACTAATAAACTAATACAAAATTTAAACGCTTAATTGGGACAGTAGCAGAATAGGAATTTTCAATTTTTGATATATTTTAGGGATTTTTCGAAAGTATGGCTACACATACATACACTAATCTTTGCCAAGATGTCAAGAAAGGATTTTACAGTCAAGTAAAATTGCTTGGCTGAATAAAATTAAAAGCCAGCCACAAGCTATCGTAGACTCGCTGAAATAAACCAAAATCTACCATAGATGAGACTCCTACAAAAAGAAAATCAACTGCGTCAGGAGTGGGTATTACAGAAAGAAATTCCAGGAACATCGAAAAGAAAGCGTGATGGAAAGGATTCAGAAGTCGAAGAAGCATTAGATCAATGGATTTCTATAGTTAGCGGGCGAGGCGTGATATCAGCGGCCCAGTATTGAAGAGGAGATCGGTAAAAAACTGATAATTAGGTACCTATTTTAATAAATCATTAAAATAGGTACCTAATTATTATTTTTTTGCCTATTATTTATTTACCTATGAATTACATATTTTACTTTAGAATTTATTATTACTTCGTTTAATTGGGACAGCCGCTTAATTGGGACAAAATGGCTTGGCCTGACATGTCCAAATTAAGCGGAATCCACTGTATTTTAAATTACAAATACTTATATAACATTAATGTTTTCAATAGGACCAGTTAAATCAATTACAGTAACTGTATTATGTATCATGTAGTATATAATATTCTGTGTATATTAAAAATTTTATAATAATTTTTAATACAAAAAATTATTATAAAATATTCAATATAACAAATTCTAAACATAAATGCTTTCATCAGAATAATGTTTAATAAATGCAGGAAAAAACTTTGCAAATCAAAAAATACTTTTTTGTTAAAATTTTCAGCATTTATGTTATCTTATTGAAGATTTTTGTATTTATTTTAGTTATAAAAATGGCACTGTGAATTTGAGAGAAACTTATTATTATTTTTTTAAATTCTAAATTATATATATAAATAACCTTCATATAACATGATAAATATGTTTCTATAAAATCTCATGTAATCTGAAACGTGGTTATATATAGCAGAGGTGGCCAAGCTTCATGTCACTCAGAGCTATATAGGAGACTCTCAAATACTTGAGAGCAGAGCCAGATTTGCATTTTTAGGGGCCCTAGAACGAGCAAGGCATTGGGGCCCATAAAAATTCAAATCAGCTTCGTCTAATTTTAAAGGCTCCTTATAACTTATAAGGAACCTTTAAAATTTTACTTTCTATCTAGCACTTTTAATTAATAAAAACCCATTTTTTCTTAAGTTTATAAAAGTTGAAAATTGATTGATAGTTTTGGGGCCCCTAGAATTGCAGGGCCTAGTCGGCCTATTGGTAAATCTGGCCCTGCTTGAGAGCCACAATCAGTTTCTTTTTAGGTCAATGAGAGCCACATTAGTTTTTCCATGTAATCTTAACAATGGTTTCAAAATTATTTATTATATATTTCTTATGCATTTATTTCATTTAGATGCATACTACTTTTTACAATAAACAAACAAATTACAAATATATTATTTTTAAAATTAAGTAGGTATTTGTTCCATATTGACTAAACTTTCATGCTGTGGAGCTACATTGAAGGTACCAAAGAACTCCATGTGGCTTGCGAGCTGCAATTTGGCCATCATTGTTATATAGAATTAAGATTTATCACAAATTCTAAACTATGTTAGAGTGAAACCACTTTGTATAAAAATACTGTTTTGCAAGAATTGCCACAATTTTCTAATTGTGTTAGAGTAAAACAGTGCTGTAGAAATATTATGTTATGTGGAGATTGCATATAGAGTGGATTCCACTTAATTGGGACATGTCGGGACAGCCATTTTGTCCTAATTAAGCGGCTGTCCCAATCGTTTGCGCAATCATTAAGATTGTTTCCATTTCTTCATTTAAAAAATTCTGCTTACTGCAATGGGTTACTGTCCTATTTATAAAAGACATCAAGGCTGCCCATTTATAGCTCTATTTGTCATTGGACCAATTCGGAATGATCACTGGTACATTTGTTGGTTTTCTGTAGCCTTTAGTGCTGATATTAGAATTCTCTACTAAAATTTCTACATACAGGAAGTGAATTTTTTGCTTGGCTTTCTGGTCCAGGGCAAGTTTGAGGCCATAGCTGGAGATTGCAAATTTATCTTGTAGTTCCCTTGATCTATCCTTTCCTGACCAAATAACAAATATATCATCCACGTATCTTGTGTAGAGAGTAGCTTCTTTTATTAAACTAGATATTAATGTCTCCTCTAAGGATCATCTAGTTTAATAAAAGAAGCTACTATTAATCTCTCCTCTAAGGATCTTATTACTAGCTCTGCTAGTACTCCAGCTAATGGACTCCCTATTGGAACTCCCTTAATTAGGACAACTCCTTGGTTCTGCTTGTAGAAACAGCCTTTAAACCCGAAAAAAAGAATTATACGTAAATAAATTAGCTAGATCTCTACACAAGCTTGGGTTGGCTGTCTCGACTGGGAGGTTCTCTAATAAGAATCTATAAAAGCAAAGACAAGTCGCTGCTATATTCAAGGAAGGATACAATTTTTCGAAATCCAAGGTTGTTAGGATTGTGTCTTAGTTAAGATTTATTGTCGCCCCTGATTGTTCAATATATTCCAATAATGATGTGATTATTGGTTACTGATTATAGATAATTCATTGATGTGTAACCATGAATGGTTACACATCAATGAATTATCTATAACCAGGGAAGATAAGTCCAAAAAGTTGGTATTGCTTAAAAGGCAAATTTACGATAAGTACTTATTGGAATATATTGAACAATCAGGGGCGACGTTACTGAACAAAGATCCAACACCAAAGCTAAAAAAAGAATGGGAAAGACTCTTGAAAAATAAGAATCTACCAGAATTTCTAAGAGTAAAAAGAATAAATAACCCGGCATGCCCAAGGCTTTTCGCTTATGCAAAAACGCATAAGTCACCACTAACGTTCCGCCCAATCGTAGAAAAGTGTAGATCCCCGGTTTACCACGTAGAAAAAGAAATGGCAAGGTGCATCATTATGAAAATTAGAGGGTACCAACATACTATTGAATTGTCAGAAGAGTTTATTCAAAAGATTAAGCAAATAAATTTTAACGAAGACGCAATCCTAACAACCTTGGATTTCGAAAAATTGTATCCTTCCTTGAATATAGCAGCAACTTGTCTTTGCTTTTATAGATTCTTATTAGAGAACCTCCCAGTCGAGACACCCAACCCAAGCTTGTGTAGAGATCTAGCTAATTTATTTACGTATAATTCTTTTTTTCGGGTTTAAAGGCTGTTTCTACAAGCAGAACCAAGGAGATCCAATAGGGAGTTCATTAGCTGGAGTACTAGCAGAGCCAGTAATAAGATCCTTAGAGGAGACATTAATATCTAGTTTAATAAAAGAAGCTACTCTCTACCTCCGGGTTTAAAGGCTGTTTCTACAAGCAGAACCAAGGAGATCCAATAGGGAGTTCATTAGCTGGAGTACTAGCAGAGCCAGTAATAAGATCCTTAGAGGAGACATTAATATCTAGTTTAATAAAAGAAGCTACTCTCTACACAAGATACGTGGATGATATATTTGTTATTTGGTCAGGAAAGGATAGATCAAGGGAACTACAAGATAAATTCACTATCTCCAGCTATGGCCTCAAACTTGCCCTGGACCAGAAAGCCAAGCAAAAAATTCACTTCCTGGATGTAGAAATTTTAGTAGAGAATTCTAATATCAGCACTAAAG